>JAKCPI010012191.1:0-35511 GCA_023213315.1 Euborellia annulipes | reverse complement strand
ATTTAATTTTCTCTAAAACTACAGATGGCATTTTTGGAGCCCAAATAGCGAGAAATAGTTCAAAATACCATCAGTGTGAAGAAGCTACAAAACTTAATTTAACAATTGCAATCCCCACACTTACTTGTATCCATGTTCAATTAGAGCCAGAATCCGAATATAATCATCATGTCTCGTATAAAATGGCAACAATTTTACATTAATTGTAGATATTTCAATAACATAAGAGAGATTAGTGAAATGTGCAGTTAAATTGTCGAATCCTTGGAAAAACACCTGAATCGTCATAAGAAAGATGATTAAAAAATAACAGCTCATTGACAACCAGCAATAGACACGATGCAAAACTCTTGGGAATCCTGTCAAATGTGGAGGTGTTAAAACACCGTTGTACCCTAAACTGATCCAATACCCTCGGATAAAATCATCCGATTCATCGTTCTTTTGTTCTTTCTTTTTCGACATCTCTTTTCAAATTATGACTTGATAATTCAATCGAAATTAAAAGAAAGAAATTTTCCTCTTTTATGAAATATTAATAACAAGCAATGCGGCCTGCTTTTTGTTTTAATTAATATTTATATACTTGGCTTGCTCTTGGGTCCCCCCACTCCCCATCAATACACATTAGCGTTATAATAAATAAATTAGGATAGGTGTATTTTCTAGGGCAGCGACCAGTAAAATTTGTAAAAAAAAAACAGTGATATTTTTTTAACAACAAAACTTTACTAGGATGATTATAGAACTACTACATAAGTTAAATGTAACATTTTTATTAGTGGCGCTATCTCTGTCTTGATTGATCCTCTCTAGGGGCCTTGTACCCAGAGAGTGATACGGGGAGCACAATAGATCTATAAGGTCGCAGTCCAGAGAAGCCCCAGGACATCAAATCAATCAAAATAATTGACGCAACGAACTTTAAAACTCAAATTTTGGATTAACTAGATAAAAAATGAAAAAAAGGAACTTAGTATGAGTGAAATTAAAAAAAAAAAAAAAAAAAAAAATATTTCTGAATAAAATCGAAAATAAAATCTGGTGTGACTGGGTCGTAGGGAGCACACAACTTTCGGTACTACCTTCGGTAATCGAAAGTTGTGTTTTGTGCTTGCCACATCAGATTTTTTGTGTCGAGATATATTTAGTTTCCCATATCACCTTGCATTTTAAATATTGACTGTTTGAAATAAACAATAGTAATTTTACAAAATTTTAATCTCATATTTTATACACAATATAGAATCCTAAATAAATACAAATTTCATAAGAAATAAAGAAAAATAAAAAAAAATAATAATTGAATAATGTAAAATAATAATAATAATTGAATAATTGAATTATGAATTTTGAGAAAATTTAAAATAAACTGAAAAAAGTAAAGTACTAGTACTCTTTGGCCGATTACAGGGGCGTATATAGAAATTTTTTTTCGGGGGGCCCGAACTCAAAAATTTTCCTTCATGGAAAATTTTTTTTTTAAGAAACCAAATTTTTTTTCACACGAAATTTTTTGCGGAACATTTTTTCTTTTGCGGAACCAAAGTTTCCCATCCTGCGGAAAAATTTGTTGCGCTGATGTTGTATATCCCTATATATGTATATGTGTTTGGGAAATTTCGAGGGGGGGCACGGGCCCCCTCGGCCCCCCCTTATATACGCCCCTGGCCGATTATGATTAAAAGCTTATTTCAAATGAAGTTTTAAAATTCCCTCATGGCCAATAAGATTTCAAGTAGTAGTTCTAAATGCCGCTTGGGGCGCTCTCAATCAAGAGCGCCTGCTTGGTATGCAACCACTTGCCAGGAAAGATACAAAGCACATCTATTTCCAAGGGGGCTTGTGAAAAATAAAGTAACTAGAGGAAGGAGTCCGATAGGTCTCCGAAATATAGAAATATTGCCTTACTAACGAATTAAAAACAATTGCGAAAATAAAGCGTTTTTCTTTCTCTTTAATAAAGCAAACTTCAGCAACACCACTTGAGGAAGAACTAGAAATCATTTAAAAGAAAGAAGACGGACCTTAAATTTCAATTTAATTGTCTTATAATGTTAAAATAAAATCTGGAAAAAGAAATCTCTCAAAAATCCGCTACGTTAAAAAGTTGGAAGTATTGGATATCCAAAAATAAATAAATAAATCATGATATCGAATTAGTCATTAAATTGATTTTTTTTTCTTTTCATGAATTTATACTAGGAAATATTAATTCACACACGCCCACTAGCCCCGCCCCCTCCCCCCTCTCACTCTTAGTAAAATTAATGATATGAGAAAAAAGTTAATTATACTATATTAAAATTTAACATTTCATAAAGAAATTCTATATTCTTTTTTGGGTGGATTCCTTCTGCCTCTCGCTTCGCTTACGGAATTAAATTTTGATAACACTTGCTGGTGTGTGAACAAGGAGAGAACAGAAATTACCGAAAGTAAGAGAAATTTGTTCATAGTTTTACCCCCTTCAAAGTGTGTATGAATAAATTGAGAAAATAATTAATTTTTATTTATTATCGCTCCCATTCACGTCTGTCCCCTGCCTCTTCTAAAAATTATAAAATAATTACACATTGTATAACACGGTCTCCGCCGTCTCTCTCTATTTGGAGTTAATCTCTGTTAAGGGATGGAAAAATTAAAAAAAAAAAATAGATGAATTCCAATCTGGTTTTCGTAGGTGCCATAGTGCGCAAACGGCACTACTTTTTTTTTTTAAAACATTCACACTTTTTTTCTCATTCACACTCACACTCACACACACATTCACACTGTCTTTTCGGCAACTCAGGCCATTTAAGACTTTGACGATAACCGTTATTTATGAATTTATATATATTAGGGTCCAGGCATTTTTATTTAAGCCATCTGGTATCCAGATGGCTTAAATAAAATCATCGGACTGCCTGGGGTCCGAACCCGCGACGTTTGGTATAGAGGTTAGCACGCTAACCTCTACACCACGCCCCGTGGGCAAACGGCACTACTTGGAGTAAAGGAGGAAATTAAATTAGCGATAGATAAAAGAATGCTGATCGGTTTAGTTCTTTTTGACCTAACAAAGATGTTTCATTCGCTCCTATTAAAAACATGTTCAAATTAGGGTTGTCTACGAGTGTCGTGGTCGATTCTTTCAGAAAATAGGCCCTAGATTAGATCAAAATGTAAAATATATAAACATGGTTTTGTTACCATTTCTCCTATCTTACCTATGAAAAACAAAAGTAAAGTGAGCTTCAAAACATTTTGAGGGCAAAATGAGAATATATATTTTAAAGAGCATCTAAAATAAAATTTTTAAAAAATGCTTTTATTTAAATTGAACTAAAAAGAGAGAAATAATTTAATGGTTCTTGTTAAAATTTTTGAATATTTATGACTTAAAATAAAAGCGTGGGGCGCACATTGATAGCTTAAGGAATTATATATACTTAGAGCCTCGGAATCACTATGAAGCGCCCCACGCTTTTATTTTAAGTTATAAATATTCAACAATTTTATGAAGAACAATTAAATTAAATAAAATTATTTCTTTCTTTTTAGTTCAATTTAAGTAAAAGCGTTTTTTTTAAAGTTTTTTTTTATTATATTTTTATTTTAACAAAGTTTAGTCTTTTTTATTATAGAGTATTAAAAAAAAGAAGGCAGGATGCGTGAAATAAGGTACCACATTAGTTTGGTCAATTTTGGTAAAACCCAACTCACTATTTGCGTCATCAAAAATGACCCTTAAATATTCAATTTCACACCTCTAGCTCATCGGGAAGTGTCTTAAGCAAAGGCTAAAATTTGATGACCTTGAAAGAGAAGTTAAATAAAAGCATTTAATTAAAAAAAGAAGTTTGTTTCTGCTTAAAAAAATATATATATAAAGTAGCCTATTTATATACGTTTAAAAAATAAAATTCAGAGATGACAAAACAATGTGGAAATATTTTAAAAAATAAAAAATAATTTAAAACGTAGTGTTTTTAATATCTCCAATTTACAACATTTATTAAAATTTTACAATTTTGTTTTCATCAATATAACAAAATTACCAACGAATGGTCGTTTATTACATATATTTATGATATATATAAGAATAAGCAATTGAATTTATTAATTTTAAACTATAATTATTATTCTGGATAAATATATCGATATCATCGATTTTAATTTCTTCATTCACTAAAGGCAAGACGATCTTTTCTAAGTAATGACATCGTCTGATGATTTGTTCAATGCAGTTTTGAGTAAAATTACACATAATATAAATATGTAGAATTTTAATTGTTTTAAATGCAGAAATTAATTCCTCGAGATCATAGGGAGAAAATGTTGACCAATCATTAATTTGTACAACTTCAAGTGAAGTTAATCCTTTTAAAACATTGATTATATTATCAGGTGCTGTAGATGAACTAAAATATCTTAATTTAGAATGAAAGACAACTTCAGTAGCTTCTACATTGTGGGAAGAGTAAAGATCGAGATATTCCAAATTTGGACATAGCTTTAAAACATTACTCAAATTGACGTCGTCTATATTAAATACCAATGTCTCCAGTTTTGACCCACAATCTTCAAGAACGTTCATCAACTGAACGTTGGTACATTTATATAAATAAAGATGTTTCAAATGTAAAAATCTTGGAATAAATTTTATAACTGAATTTTCAGGGCGTTTAAAATAAATTGAGTCAGTCTCGGGAAAGATTTCATACAAGTTTTGAACAGAGACTAAAGTTGTTGAACGATTAAATAATAATTTTTTTAAATCTGATGGAATTCGCTTAGAGAGAAATAAATTTAAGAAATTATTATTCGATTTAAAAATTTCTAAATTTGGCAATTTTTCTAAAATTTTATTTGGAGCAGGTGAGTTTATTCTAAAATTTTTGGCAGAACTATAAATTCTGAAAACACGAAGTGATTCGTGTTTTGGCCAAGAATCAATTTTGAGATTTAAGAAATCTAAATATTCCACTATCCATTTTAATTCCTCTAATCCAGGACAATATTCTAAAATTATTTTTATAGCATGTCTAATGATACAGAAGGATTTTACTGTTAATGATTTTAAAGATGGAACTCCCTTTAAAATCTTTTTTAATTCTATTTTACTTATTAGATCAAAATCCACTTCCAAATGGATTAAATTTGCTTTTTTGTTTTTTATTAATATCATGACTTGATTAGTACAATAAGACATTTCTTTCGTTTCTGTAAGGGACATATCAAATGGATAGAGGCATAATCGCTTTGTCCTTTCAGAGAGCATAAACCGATAGGTTTCTAACATCAACTCTGGCTTTTTTCGTTCACTTAAATGCAGTAACAAATCATTCATATATTGGTCGACTATAATACTCGGGAGACTCTGGACATATTTTCTTTGGAATTCAAAATATTCTTCAGAAATTGGAGAAAAATCAGAGGAGAGAAAGTCGATTACTCTGGCCTGGAATTCCTTCTTGATGAAGTTGCAAAAAGAAGCTGGGGATTGCATTTTGATGTTCTTGAGATCTGTAAAAAAACAAATTAATTTTTTTTTTTTTTTTTTTTTTTTTTGGAATGGGTGCATAAGGTCCGAAGACCTATAATGACCAATAGTCACATGCAGCCAGGAAGAAAATAAAAACAAAAGGAGAAGCATAAAGGGGAAACTCAACTGCGGGAACTGAGAAGATGCCTGTTGAGGTTAGACTTGAAAGTCTGAAGATTGTAGGTTTTGGGGAAGATAGACGCAGGGAGCTTGTTCCAATCACGGGAGGTCATGGGGACAAAGGAAGAATGAAATTGTTTTGTTCTGATAGTCGTGATCTGAACAGCATAGGGATGCTGGGAAGATGCCTCTCTTGTGTTCCGTGAATATGTTGCATTGGGTGGGATAATTGATTTTAATTCGGCAGAGCATTGATTAGCTTCGAGTGATTTCAAATCATTCGAATTTTTTACTTTCTCTTACCTCTATATATAATATATAGAGAGAGAAAGTATTGGATTCATGTCAAAAATTCGATCTCGAGATTTTGATGGATATACACGTTTTGAGGTCCCCTGAATCCAAAAAAGTGGTTTTCGCGACATGGTCTGTGTGTGTGTATGGTGTGTTCAATTTTAAGCATGTAAGAATTGAGCTATGTGGTTGAAATTTTATATTTAAGTTAAACACCCCCCGGGAGCGTGAAAATAAGCTTTTAATCAAAATCGGCCAAGAGTTCTACTGTAGTAGGCTATTTTACTGATGTACTTTTTCAGTTTTTTCCGAATTTCTCAAAATTTGTTCTAACGATTTTGATTAAAATTCAAAAATCAATTATTTTTTAGATGCTCTTTCTCGTTTTGCCCTCAAAATTGTGTGAAGCACACTTTACTTTTGTGCTTCATAGGAAAGATAGAAGAAATGGTTGCCATGGTAACAAAATATAAATATTTTGCCATACTTATAAATTTTACATTTTGAAATTCAAATGTACTGTCGGAAACAAAATATATGTCGACACGAAAAATCTGGCGTGACAAGCACAGTACACAACTTTCGATTACCGAAGGTAAGAGAAAGTTGTGTGCTGTGCGCCAATGACACCAGATTTTTTAATGCTGCGTCTCTAAGAAAAAATTCATTTGGATGTGTTATTAACGAAATATAAACTGGATCAAAAACGACTCGATGATCACAAGTCCAAGTAAAAAAAACCTTAACCTTTCAAAATAAATAATTGTGTAAATATATTCAGTTTTCAAAAAAACCTCAAAGAATTAAAACTTTTTAAAATTAGATTATTTATGAGAGTAGAGCAGAAAAATACATTTTTAAACTTCTAAATATAAACCGAAATAATATATGATGTGGAAAAAAAAAATTTCAAATATTATTTTATTTTAAAAGAAGATTTGAATTGATATTGAATTTCAATAGAAAAAATTCTCTTTTGACTTTGACCTGTTCGTTTTCTTTGTCTCATTTTTCTTTAGAAATATTTGATGACCTTTAACCCAGATAAGACTGGCGTCCTATATATAGGACGCTAGAAATTTTTTTTTGAATAATTTTTTTTAAAGTATTTCTTTTAAATATTTTTTGATGAGCTTCTGATATTTTAATCTGTAATACCTCTAATTACACTGTATATTTTTTATTTGAAAATTTATTTAGTTTATGATAGAAAAAAAAATTATTTTCTAAAGAGCTTCTAGTGATTCAAAAAGTGCCACCTCCAAATTAATTTTGTAAGATAATCTACTTCATTATTTTTTATTTAATTTAAAGTTTTATGACAAAATTATATTCATGATTAATTGTATTTTTAATAACAAATCTTAAAATTAGTACAATATTTTATTTATTTATATATTTTGCGTGTTGAATATAGGCGACATATATATAGGACGCTAGGACAATCCACCATCTTTTCGCCTTTTTTTATTTCAATATAACTTATATGTATAATAATAATTATATAATTTTTTATGTTTATTTTTTAATTTTTAAGGGTTGCACTTTTGCTAAAGCTCTGGAAACTTAGGAAAAAGAGGATTTTGAATCGGAACTTACTGAAAAAAAATTTTTTACCCTAAATTGGGAAGTCACTATGGTGACTCTAGCGTCAAATAGCAATCCGATTTACACTTTACAAAATATTACAAGTTATTCATTTAAAAAATGCCTCGAAAACCCATAAAACAGCCAGGATTAATTTATACTTAAATAAATAGATGGGCGGTATGGTCCGGCTGATCAAAATATAACCTTATATACAGAAGAACTTGTATTCGGGGAAAGAAATTGTATTTTTCTTTATTAAAAACACATTTCAAAAATGAGTTTGTAATAATAATTTAATTAGTTGTAATAATTTAACCATCTTTTGGATGTTGCTGGCCAGGGTAAAATGAAAGAGCGAAGAAAGATCGTAATTTCAATCTTGGAATCTTACAAGAAACCAAAGAAATCGAAAGGACGGTAGTCAAATCAAGAAACAACTCAAGATAAGATAGGTTTGCACCTCAGAAAAAGCACATTCGTTGCATGTGTAATGTTCTAAGAAAACAACCAACTCGATGTAGTGTTGGATTGGGTATACAAAATAAATAAAATGAAATAAATTTCACAATAAAAGTTAGTTTTAATTAGTCTTTTGTTTTAATATACCTATTTACTTCCTTTAGAAATGTGTTTTTAATAATTTTGCAAAGTGTTAATTTAAAAGAAAAAATTTCTTCGGCTTATCTGGGTTAAGGGCTTAAATTTGAAAAAGACTTTTGGACAAAGAAGAATCTCTTTATCATTAAGAATTAATACTTGAAATTTTTTTTTCCTCTCTTTTGAAAAATAGCATCTGATTTTAAAAATCGAATTAAATTTCTGGTGCAATTTTAATATAATTTTATTGCATCAAGAGAATTCACTGTTGCCAAATTTATCCATATTTGCCATGTGGAAATATTTTAAATATTTTTAAACATTTAGAAAACTTTCGATCGTTTTCTACCACCAAAAAAACCCGTTTCCTAAAAAGTGATTTATTTATTGACAAAAGTTATATTTGTAAATAACCATTTAAATAATATAAAAAATAAATTAAATTTAAACTGGTGACGTTGTTTAATTTTTGTACCAAATTATTAATATATATATATAATATATATAATAATATATTGAAAGATGTGACCATGTGTTTTAATTTTTCTCAAAGCAATTTATTTACTTCTGTTTTCGGAGAGCCATCAAGTTTGATATTAATCAAAATATTAAAATAAAATGGAAATATTGCAGTTGAAATAATAAATTTTATTTGAAAGTTGATAAAATTTAATTTTAGTAAAATAAAAGAAATGCTGCCTGGGATAAAAACATGAATGGATTTAAAATCAATGTTTGTGTTTTAATTTTGGTCTCTATACATAAATATAAAATGAATTTATTAAAAATTCGTACTTACTTTCAGTAGAAACGTTGATAAACAAAATCTCGTGGTTTAGAGATGGTGATGCAGATAAAGCGAACAACTCAGGAGAAATAGCGATGTTGACTGAATAGCACTCTACAGGTGAATAAATGAGAATGGAAAGAGCAACCAGGGAATAAACGGGAAGGGACATCACGTAGTAAAAAAATGGAGTGTTTAAAAAGGCCGATACAGCGACCCCTTCTGGTGATGTAATGTTACTAATATTTTGGCGCCAAATTTAAATATAAAACTAAAAGGTTTTTTGCCAGGAAATATGGGTTTTCTCCCGAATAAATAAAGCCATTTCTCTAATCGTTTCTCACCCAAGTGAATCTTAATGGTTCTCGCCCAAATGAATTAAATTTTTAGTGAATGGTTTTTCTCCAGGATAAATAAAAAGTATAATGGTTTTTTTCCAGCATAAATAAAAAACATAAAAGTTCCAAGTTAACATATATATTTATAATTAAAATATATAAGCTTACAATATATTTGTTAACAAATAATAAATACATAATAATAATTACAAAATAGTTTTTCTCAGTCAACTTCCAATAAAAAGCATAGAGTTTCAAGCAAATATACATATTTATTAAATTTAAAATTATGATGAAGAAAGTAAACATTATTTTTGTTCTGAACAAATTCAATTCAAAAAATATAAATATATGTTAACATATAAAAAAAACACATGATAATTTAACAAAAGACAAAATATTTTTTTTATATATTTGTAACCGATTTAGGACTAGAATCGACGAAAAAGTCAAAATTTGGACCAATATATATATATATATATATATATATAGTAATGAAAAAGAATTTGAAAAAAATAAGGCATGATGTCATATCAACCAGTATTGGGATATAATTAAGATTTAAAATTAAGTGAAAGCATTTGTAAATGAGCATAATTATGAACTTTATAAAGGCTTTTCAATGTCAAGGGAAATTGGGCAGCTAGTACAGTAAAAATAGCCGTGCTATTTTATTTATTTTCTCAATTCTCTTGATCCTGGAAGCCAGGGGCGTATATAGAAATTTTTTTCGGGGGGGCCCGAACTCAAAAATTTTTCTGAGGAAAATTTTTTTTTTAGGAAACTATACTTTTTTCACACGAAATTTTTTGAGGAACATTTTTTCTATTACGGAACCAAAGTTGTCCATCCTGCGGAAAAATTTGTTGCGCTGATGTCTGTATATCCCTATATATGTATATGTGTTTGGGAAATTTCGGGGGGGGCCCGGGCCCCCTCGGCCCCCCCCTTAAATACGCCCCTGCTGGAAGCCCATTTTTGCAGCGCGGCATCTTTTCTTCAGGACAATGCTGCAAAAAACAAATTAATATTTTTATAAATGCCAAAACAGTGAATCAAAGGAAAAATTTCTATTTCATTAAATTAAATTATAAAAAATTACAATATATTAAAAATATATTTAAAAAAATATATATTGTTTAATATTATTAGGAATGAAATAAAAAACCAACCTGATTTTGGATTTTTGAAGAATTTCGATCGATGTTACTTCTGGTCAGGGAGCACTTTTCTCGTTTTTGACACTTTTTTATAAATGGCGGATATGGGTGTTGTTATTTGTCAGTTATTTGAGGCTTGGTGCCTAGTGCGCATGCTCCGGCGACCAAAGCAGGCGACAGTAACCACATCTAGCGGTGACGTAAAGCTCATTTGATCATTCTGAACATAGTAACTATATCTCTAAAAGCACTCCAAATTCTTCCATAGACTTGTCCCCCCCCCCCCCCCCCTGAGAGCAACTCTCTGTGCTTTGGATTTTATCTTTGTTCAGTCTCAGTGGTAGCGCTACCTCAGGCGATAAGAGGAACTACATCCCCTCCCCCTCTTCGCATTTTCCCTTCCCTTATAATATTAAATTTATTTTTTGTTCAAAATGTCTCAGGTCGAATAGAGGAAATTGCATATTTCACGAAATCGGCAACAACAGTAGCGAATTCTGTGTGTTTATTTTCTCACGCTCGTTCAACAAAGTTCGCAATATGTCACTTTGATAACTTATTAATCCCAATCATAAAATAACTCCCGAAGGAGATATATCTTGCTCATAGGCTTTACTTTGAAAGGCAAATTAGTCCTAATATTTCAATTTTTTGGTTATTACAAGAAATGAAACCATCTTTGAATATAATTTTCCCTTCCGGTGATTGATTGTTTGCAGAAGGCGCGGCATCGCCAGAGGCACGAAAAATAAGGATATACATCTTAAACAGCATCTAAAAAAACTACTTGATTAATTAATTTTAATCAAAACCGTTAGAGCAAATTTAGAGCAAATAACAAAAGTACATCTGTAAAGTACTAGAACACTTTAGACAATTTTGTTTAAAAGCCTCGTGTCCCGTCTTAAGAGGGTGTCTAACTTAAGGTGAGCGTCTCGAGAAGCCGTTAGAAGACGATTCCCCACCGAGTTACTCTAGAAGTCAAGAGATGGCGTTAGTTTTATCCATAGGGATACAAGGGATTTATTTCATTTCATTTGAAAGATTGCAGCTAATACAAACCTTTTGAGAGCCCCTCCTCCCCCATTCGAAAATCTCATAAAATTTTATATGTAAAATATACAAAATTATTATATTACACTGGCAATAAATCTAAAATATATTTTCCAGAAATCAATTATAATAAAAATAAAAATTATCCAGCAATTTTTTGTTTTGTGGACATTTTTGCGGCCCTTTGGGAGTAGCGCCCGGGGCATGATGACCCCCCCTTGCCCCCTCTCCCCTTCGCTACGCCACTGGCATGGCATTTTGAAAATGTGTAAGGAAGATAAAAAAAAAGGGAGATGGAAAGAATTTGTTTCTGCTTAAAAATAATATATTTAAAATATTTATAGTCTATACATTTAAAAAATAAAATCAAAGATGACAAACCAATGTGGATATATTTTAATAAAAAATGTAAAACCCATGGTAGTAAAACCCACTGCAGTGTTTTCAATATCTCATAATTTACAACATTTATTGAAATTATACAATTTTGTTTTCATCAATATAACAAAATTGCCCATGAATGATCGTTTATTATATATAGATTTTATTTATATATGAATAAGCCTTATCGTTTATTAAGTTTAAACTATAATTATTATTTGTAATAAACCTATTGATATCATCGATATTAAATTCTTCATTCTCTGAAGGCAAGACGAGTTCTTTCAAAGAATGACATCTCCTGATGATTTGTTCAAAGCAGTTTTGAGTGAAATTACATTCATTAGAAATATGTAGAATTTTAATTGTTTTAAATGCAGAAATTAATTCCTCGAGATCATTGGGAGAATATGTTGTCCTACAATGTGAACAACTTCAAGTGAAGTTAATCCTTCTAGAAAATTGATTATTTTAAGAGGTGCTATGCTTGATTTAAGATATCTAAATTTGTGATGAGAGACAACTTCAGTTCGTTTTGCATTTTGGGAAAAGAAAAGATCGAGATGTTCTAAATTTGGACATTAAACATAAAACATTACTCAAATTGACGTGATTTATTCCAACTACTAAAGACTCCAGTTTTGAACCACAATTTTCAAAAACGTTCATCAATTGAACGTTGGTACATTGATATAAATAAAGATGTGTAGGTGTGTTAATTGTAAAATCTAAAAAAATGAAAAAGTACATTGGTCAAGTGCTAATACTCTTTGGCCAATTTTGTTCAAAAGCTTCGTGTCCCGCCTCATGAGTATGTCTAAAAAAAACTCATTGCCGCCTCTACCGTCTGTGCGTTAAACTGCTACTGATTACATGGAAGTTTTGAAAAATGTGCAAGGAACATAAAAAAGGGAGAATAGAAAGAATTTTTTCTGCTTTAAAAGAAAATATATATTTTTATTTAAAGTATTTGTATACATTTAAAAAATCTTTTATTTAAAATCCAAGATGACAAAACAATTGGAAATATTTTCATAAATCATTTAAGCCCTAGTGTTTTCAATATCTCAAATTTATTAAAATTTTAGAATTTTGTTGGCATCAATATAACAAAATTACCAACAAATGGTCTTTTATTACATATAGTTTTGATGTATATAAGAATAAACTTTTGCATTTATTAACTTTAAACTATAATTATTATTTTTAATAAATATCTCGACATAATCGACATAAATTCTTCATTCTCTGAAGGCAAGACGAGTTCTTTTAATGAATGACATCTCCTGATGATTTGTTCTATGCAATTTAGAGTGAAATTACATCGACCATAAATATGTAGAATTTTAATTGTTTTAAATTCAGAAATTAATTCCTCGAGATCATTGGGAGAATGTTGGCCAATGACCAATATGTATAACTTCAAGTGAAGTTAATCCTTTTAAAAGAGTAATTAATTTAACAGGTGTTATGCGTGATCTAAAATCTTTAAGTTTGGGATGAGAGACAACTTCTGTAGCTTCTACATTGAGGGAAAAGTAAAGATCGAGATATTCCAAATTTGGACATAGTCTTAAAACACTACTCAAATTTACGTCGTCTGTTTCAACTATTTCAACTACTAAAGTCTCCAATTTTGAACCACAGTTTTTAAGAACATCCATCAATTGAAAGGTGGTACAATCATATAAATAAAGATGTTTCCGATGCGGGAATTTTGGAATAAATTCTAAAACTGAATTTTAAGGGCTTTTCAAATAAATTGAGTCATTTTCGGGAAAGGTTTCATACAAGTTTTGAACTGATGCTAAAGTTGTTGAACGATGAATTAATTTTTTTTTTTTTAATCTGATGGAATCTTAGAGAGAAATAAATTTTAAAAATTATTAGTTCTAAAGATTTCTAAATTTGGCAATTTTTCTAAAATTTTATTTGGTGAAGGTGATTTTATTGTAAAATATTTGGCTGAACTAATAATTCTGAAAATACGAAGTGATTCATGTTTTGGCCATGAATCAGTTTGGAGATATAAAAAATCTAAATCTTCCACTATCCATTTTAATTCCTCTAATCCAGGACAATATTCTAAAATGATTTCCATAAAATCGATACAGTACGATTTTACTGTTAATGATTTTAAAGATGGAAAAACTTTTAAAAATTTTACCAATCTAAAAGTATATATAAAATCAAAATTGAATTCCAAATGGATTAAATTTACTTTTTTGTGTTTTATTAACATCATGACTTGATCAAAATAAGAATTTTTCCCCGTTGTTAAAGAAATATCAAAAGGATAGATGCATAACCTCTTTGTCCGTTCAGAGAGCATCAAACGAAAGGTTTCTAACATCAAATCTGGCTTTTTTCGTTCACTTAAATGCAATAACAAATCATTCATATATTCGTCGATTATGACACTTGGGATACTCTGGACATATTTTCTTTGGAATTCAAAATATTCTTCAGAAATTGGAGAAAAATCAGAAGAGAGAAAGTCGATTATTCTGGCCTGGAATTCCTTCTTGATGAAGTTGCAAAAAGAAGCTGGCGATGGCATTTTGATATTGTTGAGATCTGCAAAATACAAATTAATTAGCTTCGAGTGATTTCAAATGATTCGAATTTTTTTAATGCTGCGTCTCCAAGAAAAATAATTTTAGATGTGTTATTAATGAATATAAACTGGATCGAAAACGACTCGATGATCACAAGCCCAAGAAAAAGAATTGGGAATCTCTCAAAATGAGGAATTATCTCAATAGATTCAGGTTAAAAAAAAAACTCAAAAAAACAAAAACTTTCTAAAATAAGGCTATTTATGAGAGTAGAGCATAAAAATACAAAATTTATAAAAACTTCAATCCTAATATAAACGGAAATAATTTTTGATGTGGAATAAAAACAGAAATTTCAAATATAAGTTTATTTTAAAGGAAGATTTGAAATACGACCAGATGTTTCAATAGAAAAATTCTCTTTATACTTTGACCTGTTCGTTTTCTTTAGAAATATTTGAAGACCATTTAAGGGCTTAAATTTAAAAAAAAAATTTTTACAAAGAATATTGTATTATGAATTTTTAAGAATGTTTTGCTTTGTCGTTATACACAAAAGATTTACTTACATTCATGTGGTAAAAAATATTTATTTTTAAGGATTAATCGTTTGAATATTTTGTTATCGTCTGATATTAAAAATCAAAAGAAATTTCTAGTGCATTTTTTAACATAATTTAATTGTATCGAAAGAATTCACTGTTGCCAAATTTATCCATATTTGCCATGTGGAAATATTTTTAAACTTTGTGCCCATTTGATCGTTTCCTACCAATCCAAATTTTCACCGCTTTTAAAAAATTTATTATTTGATTAATAGACAAAAAGAAGTTATTAAATTTTAAATTAAATTTAAACTAGTGATGTTGCTTAATTAAATAATTTAAAATTAAAAACACTAGGTTATATAAATGTTCCAATATAATATTTATTGCTATAAACAATTGATTCCCTAATCATTTATATTATAGTATCAAAATATATATCAAGTGTATGTACCTTTTCATTATACTGTATATTGAAATATATTAACAGGTGTTTTAATTTTTAGAAAAGTAAATTAATTATCTCTATTTCCGGAGAGGCATGAAGCCTGATATTAAAATAAAATAAAAATGGAAATATAACATTTGAAATAATAAATTTTATTTGAATGTAATTACATTATAATTTTAGAAAAATAAAAGAAATGGAGCCCCAGATAAAAACATGAATGGATTTATAATTAATGTGTATGTTTTAATTTTGGTACTATACTGTACAAATATAAAATGAATTTATTTCACATTCGTACTTACTTTTTTATTTTAGTTGAAATGTAGTAAAACAAAAGCACGTGCTCTAGAGATGATGATGTCGATCAGGCGAACAACTCAGGAGAAAATGGTGACTGAATAGATAATATAGATCTGCAATTTCCTTGCTGTGGATTTAGCTTTATTTTAACGCAGCTGGTAGCGCGATCTCTAACCTGTCTGGAACTAAATCTATCCCCTCCCTCGCATAAACCCCCTCCAGTCCCTGGAATGGTTCCTTCCCTTCCCTCCTAATCTTTCTATTTACTGATTATAATAAAATTAAAAAAAAAAATATTTATTTTATTTTTAAACAAAAGGGAAACGTAAAAAAAAATAAAAACATTATTTGAGGATAAAAAAAAAAAAACACTTTATTAAACATTTAACTTTAAAAAAAAATTGACATTTATGTAAAAAATAAAAAAAACAATAGTAAGCTTTACGATAATTTTGTAAGTTATGCTTGCTATTATTTATAAAAAAAAAATGTTTTCTGATTAACCCTGATTTATTTATATTAAATACAAAATAAATTATTAGTTTAGCAGAATACCTTTTTTATTTATTAACAATAATTTAATAAACAAAATTTCTGAAGTTTCATAATGTAAAAATAAAAACAAAAATAACTTTTTTGTTGAGTCAATGATTTTGGTATTTATTAAGGATTATATGACGTAATTACTTCTTTAAATAAAAGGAATTAATTATTATTTCAGTATTAATAATTAAAATTATAATTAAACAATCAAAATTTTTTATTTATTTTTTTGAAAAAAAAAAAACCGATACATGAATGATATAAGTCACAGCGAATAGTGGATTTTTCGTCTCAGGCGTTAGAAATTAGCAACGGAGTTGCCATTGAACGTGGCGCTATCTTTGGCCTGTCAGGAACTAGATAATAAAAATAAGGCCAAAGGCCGTCCCCGACCGCTGAATAGCACTCTACCATAGATAAATAGATACACAAGCCCATCAAAGTTGACATATGGCAAAAAATTTGAACTAACTCAGATTACACTCAGCAGAGAGCAGTAATCTAAAAAAATGAAAAAGTACATTGGTCAAGTGCTAATACTCTTTGGCCAATTTTGATCAAAAGCTTCGTGTCCCGTCTCATAAGTATGTCTAAAAAAAAAACTCATTGTCGCCTCTACCGTCTGTGCGTTAAACTGCTACTGATTACATGGAAGTTTTGAAAAATATGCAAGGAACATAAAAAAGGAGAGAATAGAAAGAATTTGTTTCTGCTTTAAAAGAAAATATATATTTTTATTTAAAGTATTTGTATACATTTAAAAAATCTTTTATTTAAAATCCAAGATGACAAAACAATGTGGAAATATTTTAATAAATAATTTAAGACCTAGTGTTTTCAATATCTCAAATTTATTAAAATTTTAGAATTTTGTTGGCATCAATATAACAAAATTACCAACAAATGGTCGTTTATTACATATAGTTTTGATGTATATAAGAATAAGCTTTTGCATTTATTAATTTTAAACTATAATTATTATTCTGGATAAATATATTGATATCATCGATTTTAATTTCTCCATTCTCTGAAGGCAAGACGATCTTTTCTAAGTAATGACATCGTCTGATGATTTGTTCAATGCAGTTTTGACTGAAATTACATATTTTATAAATATGTAGAATTTTAATTGTTTTAAGTGCAGAGATTAATTCCTCGAGATCATTGGGAGAATATGTTAGCCAATACTCAATTTGTACAACTTCAAGTGATATTAATTCTTTTAAAAAATTAATTATTTTAACAGGTGCGAACAATGAACAAAAATATCTAAGTTTGGAATGAGAGACAACTTCAGTAACTTTTGCATTTTGGGAAAAGAAAAGATCAAGATGTTCTAAATTTGGACATAGCTTTAAAACATTACTCAAATTGACGTGATTTATACCAACTACTAAAGACTCCAGTTTTGACCCACAATTTTCAAGAACGTTCATCAATTGAACGTTGGTACAACCAAATAAATAAAGATGTTTTAAATGTTGGAATCTTGGAATAAATTCTAAAAGTGAATTTTCCGGCGCATAAAAACAAATTGAGTCATTTTCGGGAAAGGTTTCAAACAAGTTTTGAACGAATGCTAAAGGCGTTGAACGATGAATTAATAATTTTTTTAAATCTGATGGAATTCGCTTAGAGAGAAATAAATTTAAGATATTATTATTCGATTTAAAAATTTCTAAATTTGGCAATTTTTCTAAAATTTTATTTGGTGTAGGTGAGTCTATGCTAAAATATTTGGCTGAGCTATGAATTCTGAAAACACGAAGTGATTCATGTTTTGGCCATGAATCAATTTGGAGATATAAGAAATCTAAATCTTCCACTATCCATTCAATTTCCTCCAATTCAGGACAATAATCTAGAATGATTTGCATACTATTGATACAGTAGGATTTTACTGTTAATGATTTTAAAGTTGGAACAACTTTTAAAATTTTTACCAATTTAATTATATATATAACATCAAATTTGAATTCCAAATGGATTAAATTTACTTTTTTGTTTTTTATTAACATCATGACTTGATCATAATAAGAATGTTTCCCCGTTGTAAAAGAAATATCAAAAGGATAGATGCATAACCTCTTTGTCCTTTCAGAGAGCATCAAACGAATTGTTTCTAACATCAAATCTGACTCTATTCGTTCACTTAAATGTAATAACAAATCATTCATATATTCGTCGACTATAATTCTCGGGAGACTCTGGACATATTTTCTTTGAAAATCAAAATATTCTTCAGAATTTGGAGAAAAATCAGAAGAGAGAAAGTCGATTACTCTGGTCTGGAATTCCTTCTTGATGAAGTTGCAAAAAGAAGCTGGTGATGGCATTTTGATATTGTTGAGATCTGCAAAGTACAAATTAATTAGCTTCGAATGATTTCAAATGATTCGCATGATGATCACAAGCCCAAGTAAAAGAATTAGAATTTCTCAAAATGAGGAATTATCTCAATAGATTCAGTTTAAAAAAAAAAAACTCAAAGAATAAAAACTTTTTAAAATAAGGCTATTTATGAGAGTAGAGCAGAAAAATACAAAATTTATAAAAACTTCAATCCTAATATAAACCGAAATAATTTTTGATGTGGAATAAAAACAGAAATTTCAAATATTGTAGTTTATTTTAAAGGAAGATTTGAAATACGACCAGATGTTTCAATAGAAAAATTCTCTTTAGACTTTGGCCTGTTCGTTTTCTTTAGAAATATTTGAAGATCTTTTAAGGGTTTATTAAAGCTTTTGTGGTTTGAAATATTATTATTAGGAGAATTTTTAATTATAGACCATATTTTTGTATTAAATATTTATTAAATATATATAAATACTGTACAACGTTTCAACTGCTTATCGTGCACAGTGCTTGATAACGGCTGCAGAATAAGCAGTTGAAACGTTGTACAGTATTTATATATTTTTAATAAATATTTAATACAAAAATGTGGTCTATAATTAAAAATTCTCCTAATAGCCTTTTAAGGGCTTAAATTTTAAAAAGATTTTTTACAAAGAATAATATATTATGAATTTTTATGATTGTTTTGCTTTGTCGTTAAATACAAAAGATTTACTTACATCCATTTGGTAAAAAATATTCATCTTTAAGAATTAATCGTTTGAATATTTTGTTATCATCTGATATTAAAAATCAAATGAAATTTCTAGTTCATTTTTTAATATAATTTAATTGTATCGAGAGAATTCACTGTTGCCAAATTTATCCATATTTGCCATGTGGAAATATTTTTAAACTTTGTGCAGATTCGAACGTTTTCTACCCATCTAAATTTTCACCGCTTTTTAAAAATTTATTATTTGATTTATAAACAAAATGGAGTAAAAACTCCATTTTGTTTATAAATCAAATAATATTTAAATAAAATTTAAAAAAATTATACATTAAATTTAAACTTATGACTTTGTTTAATTAAATAATATAAAATTAGAAACACAAGGTTATATGTTTTAATATAATATTTATTGGTATAAACAATTGATTCCTATATCATTTGTATTAGTATCGAAATATGAATCAAGTGGCCCTGGGGCTTGGTGTAGAGGTTAGCGTGCTAACCTCGTATACCAAACGTCGCGGGTTCGGACCCCAGGCAGTCCGATGATTTTATTTAAGCCAATTGGATACCAAATGGCTTAAATAAGAATGACTGGACCCTAAATAATATATATTCATAATGGTTATTGTAAATGTCTTATATGGTCTGAGTTGCCGAAAAGACAGTGTGAATGTGTGTGTGAGTGTGAGGGTGAATGAGAAAAAAGTGTGAATGTTTAAAAAAAAAAAAAAAAAAAAAAAATGAATCAAGTGTTTGTACCAATGTATAATATATTGAAACAAATGTGTTTTAATTTTTAGAAAAGTAACTTAATTATTTCTGTTCCCGGAGAGCTATGAAGACTGATATTAAAATAAAGTAAAAATGGAAATATAACATTTGAAATAATAAATTTTATTTGAAAGTAAATACATTATAATTTTAAAAAAATAAAAGAAATTGAGCCTGAGATAAAAACATGAATGGATTTATAATTAATGTGTATGTTTTAATTTTGGTACCTCCTATACATATATAAAATGAATTTATTTCAAATTCATACTTACTTTTTTTAGTTGCAATGTCGTCAAACAAAATCACGTGCTCTAGAGATGATGATCTCGATCAAGCGAACAACTCAGAAATAGCAATGTTGACTGATGAGCACTCTACCATAGATCAAATAGTAAGATAAAAGGGAAACTAAAATATACGATGCTGCTGCAACCTGGTGACTCGTCCTAAAAATATTTTGAACATACAATTTTAAAATATTTCGTGGAATTAAAGAAAATAACGAAATTTTTATATTATTTTATTAATCTAATTTTAAAAAAATATTTCATCAGTTACATTCGTCCCAAAGAATATAAGTACTCTTTAATTCGTCCGTTATTGTTATATAGTTTTGGTGAGTATGTCTGGGATGAGCCGCTTGAGAGCGCTGAAACTCGTATAATTCGTATATTACATTTTAACATGGACCAAAATGGGTAGTTTCCCCTCTATCTTATACTCTTTGCCATAGATAAATAGATACACAAGCCCATCAAAGTTGACATATGGCACAAAATTTGAACTAACTCAGCATACACGCAGCAGAGAGCACTAGTGCTTCAATCAGCCAGGCCGCCTTAATTTAAAAATTGTATATTTATTTTTATTCATTTAAAATCTTTTACTTAATATGTATTTAAATCAATATATATGTCACTTGGAAATTCAATTACATATCGAATTGTTTTATTTAAGTTTTTTTTTTTTTTTTAAATTTGTTCGATGTCTTAGAATTTTTTATTTTAATTAAATAACTAATAAAAAAACCAAAAAAAAGAAATTTGGTTTGATAAAAACATTATAAAATTATTGATAAAACACTTTTTTTATTTGATTCTAAGACATCAAACTAATTTAAAAATGAATATATAAATTAAAATAATTAGAAATGTAATTGTAAATGTTAATTTACAAGTGACATATACAGGGCCTACAAAATAATTTCGGGGGGTTTGATTTGTGAACAGTAGAAAATCATAAAATCGTTTTAATAAAATAAATAAAATGGTGTTACTTATCATATATATTTATTAGAAAACCATTACCAAATTTTGTTTGTAGTGATTGATTAACTATTATGTTGTGTATAACAACAAAGTAAGACGGGCGCACTAAAATAAATATCTTTTTTATTTCGGGGGGGACATCCCCCTTATCCCCCCTGGCCTTGGACATATACATACATATGCAATCAACAATTTTAAAAAGAACAATTAAATTATTTCTCTCTTTTTAGTTCAATTTAAATGAAAGCATTTTTTTTTGAACGCTTTTTTTTATTTTATTTTTATTTTAAACATTTTAATCCTTTTTATTATAGAGTATTTAAAAAAAGAAGGCAGGATGCGTGAAATAAAGTACCATATTAGTTTGGTCTATTTTGGTAAAACTCAACTCACAATTTGCGTCATCAAAAATGACTCTTAAATAACAAATTTCACACCTCTAGCTCATCGGGAAGTGACTTAAACAAAGACTCAGAGTTGGTGATTTTGAAAGAGTAAGTTAAATATTGGGAGAGGGGGGCAAATTTTTTCAATATTTACTTACAAATAGATACCCATTTTGGCCATGGAATATTTAATTTTTTTTTTTTTTTAAACATTCACACTTTTTTCTCATTCACACTTACATTTACACAGTCTTTTCGGCAACCTAGGCCATATAAGACTTTGACGATAACCGTTATTTATGAATTTATTTATTATTGGGGTCCAGGCATTCTTATTTAAGCCATTTGGTATCCGATTGGCTTAAATAAAATCATCGGACTGCCTGGGGTCCGAACCCGCGACGTTTGGTATATGAGGTTAGCACGCTAACCTCTACACCAAGCCCCGAGGGCATATTTAATTTAATTAATTGTTTAATTTTGTACAATTTATATACTCGTAGATATATTTTATTTAAAATAATATAAGATTTTATAAAAATCAGAGCCCTTGGGGGGAAGGGGGGATGCCTTAAAAACAGTGGTGCGCAACACGTGGGTCGCGAGAAAAATTTTCAGGGTCGAAAAATAATAAAAATCTACACTATATATAAACGACGAATGTGTGTGTGTCTGATACACTCCGTTCTCAGCAGCCATTAGGCGTAGAGGCATGAGCGAGTGCTCATTTTGATCCGTGAGAAGTGAGAATGATGCAGAAAAGGCGAGGGTCCGCCGCAGGCGGGCCCGAGCTAGCTGAAAGGGGTCCAAGGGGGGGGGGCGTAGCAGCCAGATGCAGCCGCGGAGCGGCTGCGGCCGGCTGGTAATAATAATAAAAGGACATTTCAGAAATCTTTTCAATTTAATTACGTTGACTATTAAAAAAAAAAACCTCTACTGTCTACTCAAGGGTCGCAATAAATTTTTCAAAAAAAAAATGGGGGTCGCAAATGAAGATAGGTTGCGCACCACTGCTTTAAAACATTACTCAAATTGACGTGATTTATTCCAACTACTAGACTCCAGCTTTGACCCACAATTTTCAAGAAAATTGATCAATTGAACGTTGGTACATTTATATAAATAATGATGTTTCAATTGTAGGAATCTTGGAATACATTTTAGAACTGAATTTTGCCCTCGGGGCTTGGCGTAGAGGTTAGCGTGCTAACTGGTATGTATATAATACTTCTGTATTTCAAATCTGCCTCTTGATCTTCGGATAGGAGTTCAATACGGCTATTTGAGGTCTTGTTGAAATACAATTGAAAAACTTTCGATATTATGTTCCGAGGGTAATTATTTTGAGCCAGTATTTTTAAAAGAGATTTCAACGAAACTCTAAATTTTTACCAGACGATTTGATGGAGTGGGGGGGGGGGCGCCAGCGCGCACTGCCTATCCCTCATTGAAACATCTCTCACCTGATGAGCATCATCAAGCATAGCTGCCTAATGCAAATATTATATATTTACTTGACATTTATTGGGGTATGTGGTTTTCTTTTTAAAGTATCTTATTATTATAATTTACAATTAACACTTCGTAATAATAATAAAAAACTTTGAAACACATAACCAGTGTATTTTACCTTTTATATATACATAATGTTTCAACTTGAGCCTACGGTAGAAAGTTTAAATCTAATTATATATTTACTTGACATTTATTGGGGTATGTGGTTTTTCTATTATTAAAGTATCTTATTGTTGTAATTTACTTTCCATTGCTCTATTTTATGTAAAACTATGTAACAAGATTTTAACTTATATATATATATATATATGTATACATTTTTAGTCCTGAAGATGGCCTCTATCGAGACCGAAACGTTGGCCCAATAAAAATATTTAAAGAAAGAAATCTGGCTGCCAGTCTCTGCTCCTGCAACCCTTCATTGATACAATTCAAAAGCCACAACTACATTACTTTTTAAAATAAGGCTATTTATGAGAGTAGAGCAGAAAAATACAAAATTTATAAAAACTTCAATCCTAATATAAACGGAAATAATTTTTGATGTAGAATAAAAACTGAAATTTCAAATATTATTGTAGTTTATTTTAAAGGAAGATTTGAAATACGACCAGATGTTTCAATAGAAAAATTCTCTTTAGACTTTGACCTGTTCGTTTTCTTTAGAAATATTTGAAGACCTTTTAAGGGCTTAAATTTTAAAAAAGATTTTTGGACAAAGAATGTATTATGAATTTTTATGAATGTTTTGCTTTGTCGTTAAACACAAAAGATTTACTTACATTCATTTGGTAAAAAATATTTATTTTTAAGGATTAATCGTTTGAATATTTTGTTTTCGTCTCATATTAAAAATCAAATGAAATTTCTAGTGCATCCTTTAATATAATTTAATTGTATCGAGAGAATTCACTGTTGCCACATCCTTTTGTTGCCAAATTTATGCATATTTGCCATGTGGAAATATTTTTAAACTTTGTGCAGATTCGATCGTTTTTTACCCATCTAAATTTTCAACGCTTTTTAAAAATTTATTATTTGATTTATAGACAAAATGAAGTTATTAAATTATACATTAAATTTAAACTTATGACGTTGTTTAATTAAATAATATAAAATTAAAAACACATGGTTATATGTTCCAATATAATATTTATTGGTATAAACAATTGATTCCTATATCATTTGTATTAGTATCGAAATATGAATCAAGTGTTTGTACCAATCCATAATATATTGGAACATATGACCATGTGTTTTAATTTTTAGACAAGTAACTTAATTATTTCTGTTACCGGAGAGCTATGAAGCCTGATATTAAAATAAAATAAAATATAAATATAATATTTTAAATAATAAATTTTATTTAAAAGTAAATACATTATAATTTTAGAATAATAAAAGAAATGAAGCATGAGATAAAAACATGAAAACATGATGAATTTATAAAAAATGTGTATGTTTTAATTTTGGTACCTCCTATACATATATAAAATGAATTTATTTCAAATTCATACTTATTTTTTTAGTTGAAATGTCGTCAAACAAAATCACATGCTCTAGAGATGATGATGTCGATCAAGCGAACAACTCAGAAATAGCAATGTTGAGTGAATAGCATAGATAAATTTCAACCTCCTATTCTTTTCGTTCTTCTTAGAGGTCTTAAGAACCTCTTCCGCACCCTCTTAATCGACAGAGTAAAAACGACAGTAAGGCCATACCAAATTATGGAACCGAATTCCAAAATACTCCTTATTAAATATATATAGAGACACAAAAGTGCCTCCCGATCTTTGATCTATCTGGAGGATCTTATTATCAGACCCAACCTTCCAAGTGTCCTGCCTACAGGGACATCAAAGTGTTTTTAAAATTTAATTTACAATCAAGGAGAATATCCATGTTCCTCACTGTTGAAACCCTTTCAAGAGATGACCCATTGATCCTATATAGAAAGCAGATAGGCATCCAACTTTAATAATCAAAATCATTGTTTTTCTAATTTCGTTCTTTTATTTACACCCCAGCATCAGTTTTTATTTTTTTTTTTATTTTTTTGTAAAATTGAATCAGAATAAGTGTGAAGAAAAAATAGAATTTGTAGTATAAGATAAGTAAGTTTAAGCCAAAATAAGTTGAAATAAATAATTGGTTTAGATAATTGAAAAATGGTGCTCTCTGCTTGCTTGTTACAGCAGATTTTTTGGGTCGATAAATTCTGATATTAGACACTAGATTAGATAGAATTTAAGATGTAAAATATTTAAACATGGTTTTGTACCATTTCTCTTATCTTTCCTTTGAAGTACAAGAATAAACTTTGCTTCAAACAATTTTGGGAGAAAAATGAAAATATGTATCTTAAAGAACATCTAAAAACTAATTGATTAATTAATTTTAATCAAAATCGTTGGAGCAAGTTTTGAGAAAATCTAAAAAAATGAAAAAGTACATTGGTCAAGTGCTAATACTCTTTGGCCAATTTTGTTCAAAATGCTTCGTGTACCGTCTCATGAGTATGTCTAAAAAAAAACTCATTGCCGCCTCTACCGTCTGTGCGTTAAACTGCTACTGATTACATGGAAGTTTTGAAAAATATGCAAGGAACATAAAAAAGGAGAGAATAGAAAGAATTTGTTTCTGCTTTAAAAGAAAATATATATTTTTATTTAAAGTATTTGTATACATTTAAAAAATCTTTTATTTAAAATCCAAGATGACAAAACAATTTGGAAATATTTTCATAAATCATTTAAGCCCTAGTGTTTTCAATATCTCAAATTTATTAAAATTTTAGAATTTTGTTGGCATCAATATAACAAAATTACCAACAAATGGTCTTTTATTACATATAGTTTTGATGTATATAAGAATAAACTTTTGCATTTATTAATTTTAAACTATAATTATTATTCTGGATAAATATATCGATATCATCGATTTTAATTTCTCCATTCTCTGAAGGCAAGACGATCTTTTCTAAGTAATGACATCGTCTGATGATTTGTTCAATGCAGTTTTGACTGAAATTACATATTTTATAAATATGTAGAATTTTAATTGTTTTAAGTGCAGAAATTAATTCCTCGAGATCATTGGGAGAATATGCTGACCACAAATGAATTTGTACAACTTCAAGTGATATTAATTCTTTAAAAAAATTGATTATTTTAACAGGTGCGAACCATGAAATAAAATATCTAAGTTTGGAATGAGGGACAACTTCAGTAACTTTTGCATTTTGGGAATAGAAAAGATCGAGATATTCCAAATTTGGACATAGCTTTAAAACATTACTCAAATTGACGTGATTTATACCAACTACTAAAGACTCCAGTTTTGACCCACAATTTTCAAGAACGTTCATCAATTGAACGTTGGTACATCCAAATAAATAAAGATGTTTCAAATATTGGAATCTTGGAATAAATTCAAAAAGTGAATTTTCAGGCTCATAAAAACAAATTGAGTCAGTTTCGGGAAAGATTTCATATAAGTTTTGAACGAATGCTAAAGGCGTTGAACGATGAATTAATAATTTTTTTAACTCTGATGGAATTCGTTTAGAGAGAAATAAATTTAAGAAATTATTATTCGATTTAAAGATTTCTAAATTTGGCAATTTTTCTAAAATTTTATTTGGTGTAGGTGAGTTTATTTTAAAATATTTGGCTGAGCTATTAATTCTGAAAACACGAAGTGATTCGTGTTTTGGCCACGAATCAATTTGGAGATATAAGAAATCTAATTCATCCACTATCCATTTTAATTCCTCTAATCCAGGACAATATTCTAAAATGATTTGCATACTATTGATACAGTACGATTTTACTGTTAATGATTTTAAAGTTGGAACAACTTTTATAATTTTTACCAATTTAATTATATATATAACATCAAAATTCAATTCCAAATGGGTTAATTTTACTTTTTTGTTTTTTATTAACATCATGACTTGATCAAAACAATAAGAATGTTTCCCCGTTGTTAAAGAAATATCAAAAGGATAGATGCATAACCTCTTTGTCCTTTCAGAGAGCATCAAACGAATGGTTTCTAACATCAAATCTGGCTTTTTTTCGTTCACTTAAATGCAATAACATATCATTCATATATTTGTCGACTATAATACTCGGGAGACTCTGGACATATTTTCTTTGGAAATCAATATATTCGTCAGAATTTGGTGAAAAATCAGAGGAGAGAAAGTCGATTACTCTGGCCTGGAATTCCTTCTTGATGAAGTTGCAAAAAGAAGCTGGCGATGGCATTTTGATGCTGTTGAGATCTGCAAAATACAAATTAATTAGCTTCGAGTGATTTCAAATTATAGATTTCAAATATAATTTTCTAATTGCTGCATCTCTAAGAAAAAATTGTTTTGGATGTGTTATTAATGAAATATAAACTGGATCGAAAACGATTCGATGATCACAAGCCCAAGTAAAAGAATTGGGAATCTCTCAAAATGAGGTATTATCTCAATAGATATTCAGGTTAAAAAAAAAAAAAAAAAACTCAAAGAATAAACACTTTGTAAAATAAGGCTATTTATGAGAGTAGAGCAGAAAAGTTCAAAATTTTTAAAAACTTCAATACTAATAGGTATAAACCTAATAAAAAATTATGATGTGGAATAAAAACAGAAATTTCAAATATAAGTTTATTTTAAAGGAAGATTTGAAATACGACCAGATGTTTCAATAGAAAAATTCTCTTTATACTTTGACCTGTTCGTTTTCTTTAGAAATATTTGAAGACCTTTTAAGGGCTTAAATTTTAAAAAGATTTTTTACAAAGAATAATGTATTATGATTTTTTTTGAATGTTTTGCTTTGTCTTTTTTTTTTTTAATGAATAAAAAACACTCACACTTTTTTCCCATTCACACAGACATTCACTCAGTCTTCTCGGCAACTTAGGCCATATAAGACTTTTTACGATAACCGTTATTATATAAATATATTTATTGGGGTCCAGGCATTCTTATTTAAGCCATTTGGTACCCAAATGTCTTAAATAAAATCATTGGACTGCCTGGGGTCCGAACCCGCGACGTTTGGTATACGAGGTTAGCACGCTAATGCTTTGTCCTTAAACAAAAAAATTTTCTTACATCCATTTCGTAAAAAATATTTATTTTTAAGAATTAATCGTTTGAATATTTTGTTAACGTCTGATATTAAAAATTTCTAGTGCAATTTTTTAATATAATTTAAATGGAGAGAATTCACTGTTGCCAAATTTATCCATATTTGCCATGTGGAAATATTTTTTAACTTTGTGCAGATTCGATCGTTTTCTACTCATAAGTTTACATCTCTTTTTAAAAAATTATTATTTGATTTATAGACAAAATAAAGGTATTAAATTATAAATTAAATTTAAACTGATGACGTTGTCTATTTAAATAATTTATTATTCAAAAGACAAAGTTATATGTTCCAATATAATATTTATTGGTATAAACAATTGATTCCTATATAATTTGTATTAGTATCGAAATATGAATCAAGTGTATATACCAATTCATAATAATATTGAAACATATGACCATGTGTTTTAATTTTTAGAAAAGTAAATTAAATAATTATCTCTGTTCCCGGAGAGCTATGATGCCTGATATTAAAATAAAATAAAAATGGAAATATAACTTTTGAAATAATAAATTTTATTTTAAAGTAGATACATTATAATTTTAGTAAAATAAAAGAAATGGAGCCTGAGATAAAAACATGAATGGATTTATAATTAATGTGTATGTTTTAATTTTGGTACTATACTGTATATATATAAAATGAATTTATTTCAAATTCGTACTTACTTTTTTATTTTAGTTGAAATGTAGTAAAACAAAAGCACGTGCTCTAGAGATGATGATGTCGATCAGGCGAACAACTCAGGAGAAATAGAAATGGTGACTGAAATAGATCTGCAACTCCCGTGCTTTGGAATTAGCTTTATTTTAACGCAGCTGGTAGCGCGATCTCTAACCTGTCTGGAACTAAATCTATCCCCTCCCCTCGCACAAACCCCCTCCAGTCCCTGGAATGGTTCCTTCCCTTCCCTCCTAATCTTTCTAGATAAAATAAAAAAAAAATATTTATTTTTTTTTTTAAACTAAGAGGAAAAGTAAAAAAAAAAAAATTACTTGAGGATAAAAAAAAACACTTTATTAAAAATTTCACTTAAAAAAAAAAATTGACATTTATGTAAAAAAAAAAAAAAACAATAGTAAGTTTTACGATAATTTTGTAAGTTATGCTTGTTATTATTTAAAAAAAAATGATTTCTGATTAACCCTGATTTATTTATATTAAATATGACGTTTCAGGTACTTATTTGGTAAACTTCGTGATTTCAAATCACCTCAAGAAATGATTAAATCTTAAGATTACCACAAAATGAAACTCCCTTATTGTTATATTTTATACAAATAAATTATTAGTTTAGTAGAATACCTTCTTTATTTAATAACAATAATTTAATAAACCAAATTCCTGAAATTTCATAATGTAAAATTAAAAACTTGAAAAAAACAAAAACAAAAATGAATTTTTTGTTGTGTCAATGATATTAATAATATACCTGGTAAGTTTTATTTATTAAGGATTATATGACGTTATTACTTCTTTAAATAAAAGGAATTATTATTTCAGTATTAATAAATAAAATTTTAATTAAAGGATCAAAATTTTTTTTTTATTTTTTGGAAAAAAAAAACCGGTACATGAATGATATTAGTCACAGCGAATAGTGGATTTATTATCAATATCTAATTGGATAGGAGAGGAGGTCGGTCGTTTGAGTGGAATTGGAATTGTGAGATTTAAAAAAAAAATACTTTTTTTCGAAATAAAAAATTTATTTTTTAATGTAAAATTTTAAAAACTAATACTTAAAAATTTGATTTGAATTTATATTCTGGCAAACAAATACAGAATGCGCCTTTGAAGTACCGAAATTAAGAAAAAATTGTGTGCTGTGCGACCAGTCACACCAGAATCCCCCCGAGAAACACTTCTGAATCCGCTCTTGCGTCCATTGGCATCCAAAACGAGAAAATCAAACGGCGGGTAGCGTGCTAGTGCTTACCAGGCTCCGCCCTCTTGCCCATGGGTACCCAATTTTGAATCAAACACTTGGGAAATTACCCAGGGCTAGAATCAAACTAAGAGGAAGTAGCCCTAACTTCGCCCACTTGTTATAATCAAACAATGTTTTTTTGATCGCCAATGGGAGGGGAGAAGATGTAGTTCTTTGTATCGCCTGAGATAGCGCCACCATTGAGGCTGAACAAAGGAAAAATCCAAAGCGCAGAGAGTTGCCTCTCCATTCTCACTTATTCACCTGTAGCACAAATTAATCTGTGCCCTGTAGAGTGCTATTCAGTCAACATCTCTAGATCGTCTGAGTTGTTCGCTTGATCTGCATTACCATCTCTAAACCACGAGATTTTGTTTCTCGACGATTCAACTAAAAGTAAGTACGAATTTGAAATAATTTCATTTTATATATGTATAGTGAGTACCAAAATTAAAACACACACATTAATTATAAATCCATTTGTTTTTATCTCAGGCTCCATTTCTTTTATTTTTCTAAATTTTTATATACTTTAAATTGTATATCGATATTTATACAATAAATGCAGAGTTTTTAAATCAGAATCAATTGTTTTTACCGATAAATAATATATTTGAACATACAACCTTGTGTTTTTAATTTTAATTTACTTAAATAAATTAACGCTCCAGTATAAATTTAATTTGCTTTTACTATTACTTTTTTATATTATTTTACAAACATGCTTAATTTTGAATTATATATATCATGTGTTGGTCCATGAGGTAATTATGAAAAACATATAACCAAGTATTTATTAATTTAAATAAGCTTATTTAAATTAATAAATACTTGGTTATATGTTTTTCATGCTTAATTTTCCCTATAGATCAAATAATCAAGATTCTATGAAAATTTATTTACGATCGAATCTGCACATGACAAATCTTATCTTATCTTATTATATTAAACGAGCAATGTATGTTTATATGTAAGCATATAAGTTTTCGAAAACGGTTTTAACGATTTTTTTCAAATTTTAAATATATACTATGTACGGTCCAAATATGCAATTGGGCTAGGTCTCATGTTTGGGAAAATTTGGGTACTAGTGCTTTACTGGTGTACTTTTTTTAGTTTTTTTTTAATTTTCTTGAAATTCCCTTTAACAATTTCTTTCAAATTTTACATATTTCCCTATTTCTTCTATATAAATCAAATTGCGCCCCTCGAGTACTCGTACTTTACTGATGTACTTTTTTAGTTTTTTACAATTTTATAAAAAAAGACCGAGCTCCGGCTCGGTCAACCCGGAACTATGTATAAATTTGGCAACTGGGGATTCTCTTGATACAATTAAATATATTTAAAAGAATGCACTAGAAAATTTGTTTAAATTTTAAAGTGAGACGGTATTTTTCAAAAGGGAGCAAGTAAAATATTCAAACGAATAATTCTCAAGGGTAGATATTTTGTACCAAATGGATGTAAATCTTTTTTTGTTTCTAAAAAAACAAACAAAACAATAGATTCTTCTTGGTCCAAAAATCTTTTTCAAATCTAAGCCCTTAAAAGGTCTTCAAATATTTCTAAAGAAAAAAGAGACAAAGAAAACGACCAGGTCAAAGTCTAAAGTGTATTTTTTTCTATTGATATTCAATATATTTGAACGTTCTTTAAATTTTCCTTTAAAATAAAATAATATTTGAATTTCTGTTTTATTAAAAGTGAAAAATTCTTTCAATTTATATTTAGATTGAAGTTTTTAAAAATTTTGAATTTTTCTGCTTTTAATTTAAGATTTTTACTTTCTCCCTTACCTATATATATATATATATATATGTTAAATATAATTCGAAGAAAAGTTGCTGTTGATGTTATGGAATGGAAAAGAATAAGTACAGGTGCAGCAAATGAAGAGAGCCTTTGGATGCCAAATGCCGAAAAGGAGACGTTTCGGACAAAATTTATTCGTCCATCTTCAGTCCTCGCTACAAAAATATACAAATTTAAATAAAACAACACTGTTGCGAAATTCAAAAAAAAAAAAAAAAAAAAAAAAAAAAAAAAAAAGATTAATTTTGGAGAAATGTTTCATAAAATTGTTCAAGAATATAACTATTAATCACCACACAGATTGTGCAGACCTTAGTCTCGCTTATGATGCTGTGCTTGATTGGGATCTTTAAAATCATTCTTTCAATGGTGGACTGCCAGTCGCTCTAAAAATCAAAACTGTCGTGCGTAAAAATGCCTTTTTTCGACCTCCGAAACATTGACTCATTTTCTCTCCTTTGTAACATGTTAAAATTGAAAAACTTAAATGTAATTTTATTTTGTATTTTTCATTAATAATGCCATCAACAAAATCTCAACCCCATGAGACAATCAAAACGAATTTTTTATTTTTTAATTCAATAAAAATATTTATAATATTGTCGGAATATGTCAATGATGATATTAAACTTAGAGTAATCCTATAAGAGTTGTATATATTAATAAAAAAATAGAAAAAAAATAAAATCGAATCGAAATAAAAATAAAACTATTTTTAATGTGAATTTAGTAGAAAAAGATAATACAAACGATTTGAATTTATATTAGTAATAAAAAGAAATAATTTCATTATCTTATAGACACTCACGAAACATTGACACTCGCCTGTTTTATAAAAAATATACATGCGCACAAATTCGTGCCAAAACAACAATGACAACTTTGTGCCTAATTAATTTATAAGCCAAGTAAGATCCATTGTAATTGAATTTCGCAACAGTGTTGTTTTATTTAAATTTGTATATTTTTGTAGCGAGGACTGAAGATGGACGAATAAATTTTGTCCGAAACGTCTCCTTTTCGGCATTTGGCATCCAAAGGCTCTCTTCATTTGCTGCACCTGTACTTATTCTTTTCCATTCTATATATGTTAATATATATAGAGAGAAGGACAATATTAAGTTACACGGATGCGTTTTCTACTTGTGATTAGTTCATTGTTTTTATAAAAAATATATTTTAATCTTAAAGATAAGATCGATAAGCATATAAAGCCTTTTCATTTGGCTGAACCTGCCCCTATTTAAATCAAGTATATTCACAGCCACCAAATTCTATTCACTTTCTTTATATATTAACATTTACAAAGTAGAAGGTCCCCTTTGGAACATTTTTACACATTTAAAAATTTTTTTCCAATTCTTATGAAATTTTGTATTTATTTAGAATTCTCTATTGTGTATAAAATCTCAAATATGATATTAAATTTCACTTTTTTTTAAATCATTCACACTTTTTTCACATTCCCCTTTTGGTATTTTCGGCAACTTAGACCATTTAAGACTTTAAACGATACTTGTACCGCTTAAATATACCTATTGGGGGTCCAGGCATTCTTATTTAAGCCATCTGGTATCCAAATGGCTTAAATTAAAATTATCGGACTGCAAGGGTCCGAACCCGCGACTTTTGGTATACGAGGTTAGCACACGCTAACCCCTACACCAAGCCCCTGGGCAGATTAAAATTTTGAAAAATAACCATAGTTTATTTTCAAGCAGTCAACATTTAAAATGCAAGTTGGTGAAACCGGGTCCACACTATGTAACAAAACGGGAAACATAACAAGTTAAGTAACAAATTTGTTGTACCACTTTGTTTTTATAACTTGTTAAATAATGCTCAAGAGATCATCCAGACCGTATAACAAAACAAAATGAGTAGGACCTATGTGGAAGCTGTTATTTAGTATTTAGTAATTAAAATGACCTCAAACGTAGAGGAAGTGATTTTGGCAGCAGCAGCTTGCGTGATTTTATGTAGGCGGCGGGAAGTAATCGAATTTTGGGTACGGCCATCGTTAAGAGCTCGAGGCACATATAGTGGGACTCTTTTACATGATATAACAATGGATGACGTTGACCCATTGTCCCGAAACATTACATGTGACGGTAGTTTAAAGCTTCCTCAGGATGACAAGTTCTGATTTTTGATTTTCTTATAAATGAAATTGGCCATAAAATAGGCAAAAAAGACAACCTTTCGAGATGCAATATGCAGATTTAATAACAAGTGAACAAGTGTGGACGAGTCGCAGCGTGTTATAAATGAGTTTTATATAGCTTTCTTTGATCTTTACCGACACTTGGTGGATAACATAAGGGTGTAATATAACAAGAAAATTGTTGTATCACATTGTGAGAATTTATAACATTTTACTTGAATTTCTCTAATAAAGTTATAATACTTTGTCATATAACCTGTTTTTGTTTCATAGTGTGGACCCGGCTTAAGGTGCTATATATCTCGACACAAAATATCTGGTGTTGCTAGCAACACCAAATTTTTTTATATTTTACATGAAATATGAATAGATAAGAGAAAAGAAGAGATAGTTGTATTACAGTATATTTTTTCTCTCATCCAATCTCTGTTCTTGATTTCTCTCACTAATCGGCCCCTCCCTCAGGCAGAACGCCTCCCGCCCCCCACCCCCCCCCCATCTTTTTTTTCTCTCTTTAATTAATTAAAATTTGTATTCTCTATCTTATCTATTTCGCTCCTTTTCTTTTTCTCTCTCTTTTCACAGGACTATTATATAAGATCGGTGCTATTCACAAACTTTTTCTCGAGTTTGTTTCTATCTAATTCATGGTCCAAGTTTTTTTTTTTTTTTTCTTTCTTTCTTTCTTTCTTTCTTCTGGGGTTTGCGCATTTTATTTTATTTTATTTTTTTTTCTAAAGAGAGAGGGATATAACGTTATTCCCTCTTTTGTACAAGTTACTTGAACTCTTTCACCTCTCGTCTGTTAATTCTTGGACAATTTCCTTTTCCCCTTTACTTTTTTATTTTTTTTTCTACATTGAAATTTGAAACACTGTTTTCTTTTAGAAAAAAAAAAAAACAAAGAACCAGCCAACAAGTGATTTTGATTCATTGAGATTTAGAGCTAGCTATTCCTGGGCATATTCCATCAGTTTTTCCCCCATCAGCTCCTAGTTTTATAGATATAGGGAAAATTATATTTTTAATTATAAGTAAAAATTTGAGGTTTGAAGCCAAATGAAAAGAACTCTAGTATTAAATAAACTCTTTATTCATGACGTTTCGGGACAAATTCACCATGCCTCAACAGAAATTGCATAAGACTTAAACAGACATATCGACGCTCTCAGTA
>JAKCPI010012189.1:0-13308 GCA_023213315.1 Euborellia annulipes | reverse complement strand
ATAAAAAGACGAAAAAATAATTTTAGCCCTATTTTATCTTTTTACAGCATAGAATTTTTTTAGAAATTCTCCTCGCTTATAGTGATCTGTGAAGTTGAAGTTCCTAATATTCCGAAGCTTCCGGGGCAACACCTATTGCCTCTCCTGCTACGGAGACTCTCTGTATTTAACCTCTCTAAAATTGATATTTAAACAAGTTGCAGATAAGTAGTGCTGAGCCTGGCAAGAAAACGGGTGGGTGGCCTCAAGAAATAAACGTGTGGAACGTTTACCAGTAGCCAACGGTACAATAAAATAAATGATAACTACTATCAATACAAGAAAAAAGAATTTATTTGATTTCACAAAAAAATAATAAATGTTTCTTGTTTATGAAATTGAATTAAAAATAATAAAAAAAATTAAAAATTTCAACACAAAAATGTAAATACAAACGTTTCCGCATATAAATTTACATAAATATTTATTGTTCAAAGCTTACTCTATAAAAGTAAGAAATAATGTTTCTCCTAATGATAACCCCATGGAAATAAAAGAGTTTAATGTTATAAATGAGAAAGAAATTTCACGCGTAAAGGTTTCTTGGGTTTATAAAATTTTAGATCCATTTGTGTTTTTCCATATATTAGAATTAAATAAATAAATAATGCACAGTTACATAACCGTGGTGAGCTCACATCTCTCAGGTCACAATGTCCTTAAGAGGAAGCGAAAGAAATTTTATTCTATATTGAATACATTAGTAGATGCTAAGGTAATTGAAATTTAGGAAGAAAGTTTTTTCTTTTTAGTCCATATTGTGCCAAGGGGCCTGGGTTCGGACCCCTGGCAGTCTGACGAATAATTATTTAAATCAAAGATGTTGATAAAAGAAGTGGCTGTTTAACGATTAGAATGATAGGCAGGAAGAGAGGATGTCAGCCAAAAGGAAAGATATCGAACAAAAATCTCCACTTAAAGACGTTTCGGGTTTAATTAACTGATGATGGATTTATTTAATTAAAACCGAAACGTCTTCTGGGTGGATTTTTTTATTCGATAGAGGCTCTCCTTTTGGCTGACATCCTCTCTTCCTGTGAATCATTATAATTTATTTAAGTCATTTGGATACCAAATGTGCCTGGCTCCCAATATAGATCGATATATATGGCCTAACATGCCGAAAAGACTAAAAAAAAATTCATATTTAACAAATTTAAGAAAAATTCTTTTCGAAAATTGGTGATACACACATGGGCGTCCGCAGGGGGGGCAACCAGGCACTTGCCCCCCCCCCCTCCCAGAAAATTAAAATGATACGAAAAAATGTATAAAACAAAAAAAAAAAAAAACCTTTCTCAGTATACATCCATCTTGCCGCGGTGAGAAAGCTTTAAATACTAAGAGTACGTTTTTTTTAACTTATCTGTAAGTGACTTGCCCCCCTGCAAAAAATCCTGCGGACACCCTTGGATACACAAATGAAATAAAATTTTTAGAGGGTGAAGCCCTTTTTTTGATTTTCGAAAATAAAAAAATTTTTACATTAATCACATAAAATAAAATATATTTTTAAAAAATCCGGTCTATATCTTATAGATAATTAAATTAGTAATCATTGTGTTAAAATTTTTCAAATGAAATGGAATTAAATGCTTCTTTCCCTATGGGGAGAACTAACGCCATCTCTTGCCGCCTAGAGTAACCAGCTTCTCATTCGGCATTTAACAGTTTTTCGAGACCCGCACCTTAACGACATTAATTTAAATCTTAACAAATTTAATTTAGCGCCCAATATAGTCCAATATTTTTTTTTTTTTTTTGTTTATAAAATTATTGTTATAGGAGGAATTATTTAAATATAAGAAGTTTGATTGCAATTTTACAATACAATTCGTTTAATTAAAGAGCCATATAAGTCGTTTTTTATCGTTTAAAAACAAGAGTCAAAGGTTTAGACCCCAAATTGTGATGACGTCAGGCATATCATTTATTTTTCGGCAATAAATGCTTGTCAAGATTGAAATTCTTCTGGTAACATTTATCTGATTAGCCTCTAGACCTTGATTCTTTATTTTTTCTCTTTCTCTCTCTGACCCTTTGTTGTTCCTTAAAAAATCCGATTGTCACCGTGCCAAACCACCTCGGAATTCGAAAGAAATATATATCTATGGTATATGAATGAAGTGAATTTGTTTGCGACCTTTAACTCGCGTGTGCACGTGAACGGCTCTCACGTGTATCTTCCGAGAGGCTGTCGTGTCAACCCTCGGTTGGGGTGAAGGTGAACCAGAGTTGGTGTGGGATACGCCCACTGATCGGTCTGTGTACCGCCTCTGTCTGATTCCTCTGACTCACTCACGCTAGAGACATCTACCTATTAGTTGTTAATCTACCGAGAAATATTAATCATCTATAGTAATTGTGCTTCTTTCTATAAAGATCAATTAAATTATTTAACAAATTTTGGTGGTAGGGGCAAGCTTATCTATGTAAAAATCCACTTGCACCATGCCATCGAAATCTCTTATCACCAATGCATCGAATAGGCTGGAGTTCCGGGATTCGATTCCCATTTCGCCCACTAACAAAATAAGCATACAAAAAATAATTTATTAAAAAATCGAAACCTATGTCCAAATGATGTGATCCCACATTCAAGAGGAATAAACAGGGAAAAAAAGTATCGAAAACTTTTGAAATTATTGTCCGAAGATCTCGCCCCATCTTAAGACCTCCTACCATCTAGGAAAAAAATCAAAATAAACCAGTGGGAACAAATAAAAAAAAGTTAAAAAAAAAATATCTGTAATTATTTCTCAAAAAGTTTTGGTGTGATTTTTCAAAGAGCCCGCGAAGTTCACTTCTCTTTGATAAGAGTTTCTTTTCAACCATTTAGTATGTTGAAACCTGAATTGAACGAAAGAAAAAATTTACCAAATGTTCCTATGCCTACAATTTTTTTTCCGGAGAGGATCTATTATTTATAATTAATTAATGGGTTATGTTTATTTCAAAGTGGAAATCTCTATCCAATGGTATAGAGCTCAAAATACATTTATAAAAGTCTATTATTTAAAAAAAATATACTTATTATAAGTATAAGTAATGTGCCTTTTTCTATTTCTGTTCAATTAGGGTGAACGCAAACCAATTGAGCAAAAACGTTTTCGAACAAAACGTTTTTGCCTAAAACTGTTTTTTCAATGCTTTTCTATGGGTCAACGCACACTGAGGGAACACAACACAATTGGAAATGATTCGACATCATTGAACAAAATGTTATGTCATTGAGCGTTTTGCTCAATCGGTTTGCGTTGGCATTGGACAAAATGTTCTGCCATTGAGTAAAAAATGCAAATGCACACCGACCGGCAAAAATGCTCAATGGCAAAACATTTTGTCAAATGGTAAAACATGTTGCCTAATCGGTGTGCGTTGGCATTAAGCAAAACGTTTTGCTCTTGGGCAAAACGTTTTGTCCAAGAGCGTTTTGCTCAATTCGTATGCGTTCAGCCTAAGTTAATAAAATGCAAAGATATAGCGACTACTAAGTAATAAATACAGACAGGATGATCAGTTCTCCATCCTAACAAAGAAAAATAAGAAGAAAAATAAATTGTGAAGGAAAAAAAAGTAGGCCTATATCTGAAAATCTTCAAATGACTAAATGTGCATAAATGAATAAAATCGGCATCTCAAGTGACTGATGTGGTCGAGAGTGGGGCCTTGAGCTTAGGTAACCAAAAAGTTTAGCCGATGGAATAAAATACGATTGTTATAATGATTATATTATGTATTATTATTAGACTCAATGGTTTTTTACTTTCTCTTTTTTTTTTCAAAATTTCTCGGCGGACCGCAATCATGTTTTGGCGAGCCTCGTGTTTGAGATGCCTGTCTAAAAGCTTTTTCCTTTCAGTTTTATTAAAAGATGATTTATTTATTTTAAAAATATTGGTTTGGTTGACTAAGCTCAAGGCTCCACTCTTGTGGACATCAGGCGATGTCAAGATCATTTGAAAGCTACTTCTCAAAATTTTATAACTACACTTAATAGAATCAAAAGAAGTAAAAAGACTACTGATGCAGTTTTAAACTGAGCAGTTTAGAAAAATTAAAAGAAATGTTGGACTTGGATCAGGGGCGAAAAAAAATTCTTAAGAGAATTATTAAAAAAATTTCTAAATAGCCTATATACCGGTATCTTTCTACAATAATTAATTTGTTCTTATATTTGCACAAATAGTTTTCTATATAAAGGGAGGATATCTCAATTATGCATTTTCTCTATTTTATTTTTTTTTTTTTTAATTTTCAAATAGAATCTGAGTAATTTTAGTTTAAAATTTGGTGACTTGATATGTTTCAAGAGAGTTGATAAAAAAAAAAAAAAAAAAAAATAGATCTTTCACATTATTAGTCTTTAACATTTTCAAATATATATCTTTTAAGTCTTTGAGTAGTGCTACATAAGAATAAACTGGGTAAACATTTTCAGATTCTTATTAAAAACTACATATTTGCAACTATAAAGTAATGAGATTTGGAAAATGCGGAGATGAGAATCCTATTTTTATCACAGTATGGTAAGAGGTAATATTAAAGCACCTAACTATGCGTTTTCTCATGTGATTATTCATTTGTTTTTAAATAGGAATAAGAAATTTTATTGAAATTCTCTGCTATGTTTGAAACACAAGTGTCCGTAAAAGAATTTTCATCTCATTTCCATTTCCAGTTCACTTGAATCGGAGTAAATGCACAGTTCTTGATAACGGCTGCAGAATAAGCAGTCGAAACGTTGTAGTATTTATATTTTTAATAAATAATTAATACAAAAATTTAATCTATAATTTTCATATATGTTTTTTTAAACAATGAACAATAATATGAGAAAGAGCTTTAATATTGCCTCTCACAGTTCATTTAACGTCGTTCGTGAATAAAATATGATCAAAAATAGGCTAGTATTTTTGTAACATCTTTTAATAAATTAAAATTAAATTATAAAAACAAAAAGATTATTCAATATTTGTAATAAGATGCCCACAAAGAGGGCAAATATGCTCCGAGTTATCATGTCCCTGACATAATCCCGGAGCTTCGTTCAAACAACCTCGATGAAAGAGACTGGCACAACGTTCATCGGGACAGGCCAGGGTGGCTAAATGTTTATCTCGCAGGTATTCAAAGCAAAGAGAGCAGGCACCCAAGGGACAGAGCTCCTCCATTGTCACTTTGGGTTTTTCGGAAATTCATTCAAATTCAAAAAAACTAAAAGATTTTCAACGATATTCCGCTCAGGGTTCCAGCCTCTTCTTTTTACATGTTCATCTTTCATTTCATCATCTTCGTCGTCGTCATCGTCATCATCATCATCATCATCCTCGTCATCATTAGAATTATTTTCTTCAGAGTCATCAGAGAATATAGCCATACGCGAGAGACGATTAGAAGGTCCAGTCAATTCGATATTTGGTCTTTGTTCATTGAGTGTGAATGTGATATCGCAGAAGACAAGATTGCCAAGAAAAATACGTCTTCGGAGTTCATTTGAGGCCTTTAATTTTATAAAAAATAAAATAAAAGAGTCTTTAACAACATAAATTATTATATTATAAAAGATATTCTCTCCTACAAATTTTTAATAAAATTAAATTAAATGATTAGATTTCAACCGTGGCGCAACCAGGATTTGCTCCTGGGGGGGAGGGGGGGGGGGCTGATCTCAAAAATTTTTCTGTGAATTTTTTTTTCGCGGAACCAAAGTTTTTTGCCCTGCGGCAAAATTTTGATTATGCGGAACCAAATTTTTCCGCCCTGCGGGGAAATTTTTTCCTTTCGCGGAACCAAAAATTTTTCCAGTCCGTAAAAATATTTTACCTTTTTTTTTAGAGTCGCTAAAATTTTTGCCGCCCGCGGAACACTCTTTTGCGGAACCGAAATGATTATATTTTTTCTTTTCTATTTGTAATATATATTTTGAATTTTTTTTCTCTCCTGGGGGGGGGGGGGGGGGGGTTAAAACACTAAACCCCCCCCTGGTTGCGCCAGTGGATTTCAATTAGGCTATGTAGTGGAAATAGTTTTAAAAAGACTCCAGTCCAGTCTCTAGTTAAATATACTGTATATTGGTAAGAGGTGGTAAAAATTAAGTAAATAAGAATGGTGAAAAAATATTAAATAATTCATCGTGACAAACAAAAATTTTTAAAAATAGACCAGCACTATTTATAAAAATTCTGATGAATTTTGAAAATTCTTATTTCAATTTAATATCCAGTCTATAATTGACTGTATAGTATAAAGTTTGTGAAAAAAGTCAAAAAACAAAATATAAATAGAACAGAATTATCTTCGGGCTAAAAGTATGTAATTGATACAATATTAATATATATATATATATATAGTTCTGGAAGGTTTCCGCGACCGGATGTAAGTTAAGTCGCGACTTAACCCGAGAAAACTTATCTTTGCATATATATACCCTGTATATATATATATATATATGGAAATAATGTTAAAATAAAACATTTTAAAGTTACAATTATTGGAAGTAAATATAGAATTATATATACAAATACCGAAGTAGTAAATATTGCATTTTATAATTTTTATGGCAATTTTTTTATAACTTTTTTACAATTTTTTGTCAACATTTTGAATTTTTTGTTTTTCACCTGGACATTTTAATGTACTGATGATGATATTATTATATTAATATCGAAATATTTGCAATTAATAAATGTAATTGAGGTGAATTTTGTATTGGCCAATGTCTATTGTTTTATTAATATTCTAATTACGAAGCCAATTTGGAGAAGTTTTTACTTTTATTAAAAATAAAAACCAAATGTTTAAATTAATTAAAAAATAAAATTGAGGAGAGAATATCTTAAAAAATCTATTTCTTTTTTTGTTAATAGAAAAATTCTCACCGGATCTTGGGGAAAAACGACCCAGCAGTGGCTGTCAATTTCTTCCAAAGAAGCCCAAATACTTTGCCTTGCTTGTACACAAAATAAAAAATTCTGATAGGCAGCTGTCAAGCTATTCCCTTTTTTAATAAACTCCAATTCTTCATTTGTTAAATCTTTAGCTATAAAATTTGAATTATTTGGATAGTCCACATCTATAATTTGATCCAATTCCAAATGACGATCTGATTCATCTTTTATGATAAATTTAACAATATTTTCGTTGACATTGATTTCAACAAAATCATCCTGATCAATTTTGGTTAATTCATTATGAATTTGATAATATTGTTCATAATTCATTAATTTAGTAGAATAATTTAAAGGATTAGGATATTCATCTTTTGTTATTTTATCCAAAATAGATTGGAAATAAATAAGAAAATCATAAAAAGTGCAATTATCCTTTTTAATAAATTCACATATATTTGGATTGTATTTTGATAATTTCATTTGAATAGAAGTTTGTGTATAAATTTTAAGATTCTTGATTAGGGGAAATTTCGGCACTTTGAATTTAATTATAATTGATTTGTCATTACTTTCAATAAATCCAGAAAATGATGTTAAATGTGTGTTCCGAGCCGTTAAAAGTGGAAAACGTTTTATTATTTGTTCAAAATGATTAATTCGATCCATTACTTCTAAGTTATATATATATTAAATAAATAAAAAACTTCACTAAATACCCAAAACTAAAATTATCGAGTTTGACAGTTGCACAAAAAAACATTATTTTGAAAGGAAATGTCAACAGCACGCAGACAGCACGATTTGAGGAGGAAAAAAAGCCGAAGCTTGCCGAAGCCTGAAACGCGCATTAATATGAAATTTCAACATTACATTAATTTAATTCAAAAGACTCCAAAATCAGCCCTAAATCAAATCCTAGTCAAGACATAAGAAGCCAGAGTACCTCTGGGATACAAGAGGTTCAACTTCCCAAAGAAGAAATAAATCGACCGAAACCTTAACCGAAAAATCATTTGACTATTTTTTTTTAGTATACGAGTCTCGTCCAAACTTTTCAGTCTTTGGCTGAAACTTAAACTTCAGATCTAAAATTTAAAATAAGAAATGCAGATATTTTCTAAATAGCGGGACAGTCCCGCCAAAATCGGGTCGTGTGGTCGCCTTAACTTTGCCCATAGGCGTAACTAGGGGTGGGGACCCAGAAGGCTTAGCCCCGCCCCCAGAAGGCCCCGTGAAAAATTTAGGCAATATGGGGCCTTCCATGCCCCCCGGAAGAGTGCTGTCCCATAGTCCCTCCCCCCCCAGCCAAATTCCCTAGTTACGCCCATGACTTTGACTTTAATTCTTTGGATTTGATAGGTGAATATTTATTGGATAATAGACATGTGTAAGGTTTTAGACAGTCTGAATGATTTTAAAGAAACGAAAAAAAATAATTGGCAAAAATAGCGCGAATATGAGATGAACTTTCTACAGTAGTGGAATGTGCATTCATAGGCGTAGCCACGGGGGGGTTTTGGGGGTTCAAACCCCCCCCATTGGACCCAAGCCATGACTAGATATTTAAGCTCTATAATACAAAATACTTTTTCTCTCTATATATTTTATATATAGGGTAAGAGAAAGTAAAATATAATAATTTTCCCTAGCTTAAAAAAAAAAAAAAAATTAAATAAAACGCAAAAAATTGGAGAAAATTCAGAATTTTCCCATTGAAAAGAATTGATTTTTGTTAAGCTTTATAAAAAATTAAAGCCGCTTAAAATTGATTAAATCTCGCAAATGAAAAATAATAAAAATTATTATATAAGTAAATTTTTTATTTTTTTTCTTAAAGAGGTCTGAGATGGGACTCTGGTCAAGAGAAACAGATAGAGAGACACCCCGGTATTTTAGGCCCATATACATAAAATTAAGAGATTTGCATTATTTATTGCCTGATACGAGTTGATTGAAAAATTGCGGCACTTAATTAAGAAAGGGCGGGCCCGAGCCACCTCGAGGGGGTTCTAGGAGGGGGGCGAAGCAAAGGTGGGGTAAGTGGCCAGTCATATATTTCATTAGACGCCCTATACTGCCCTTTTAGTCGGGGGGGGGGGAGAAAAAAATCCTAAACCCCCCATCAAAAATTTCTGGCTACGCCTATGTGTGCATTAAACAATTTGTGCGTAAAATTAACATGCATCGTAGTGAATATAATTAAGAAATAAACTTGGCTATAGCCAAAAAATAAAGAAATTAAAAAAAAAGAAATAAACTTGCCTAGTTGAAACCTTTTCGTTGAATCCCTTTTCTATGAATTTGATGATCATCATCTTCCACGAGTAGAAAACAGCAAGATGCCCGCGCAAAATCACTTATAGTCAGATTAATTTTTAACTTGCGAGTTGAACTTGGACACAATATACATAAGAACACAATCCGATTTATAAAATATATAAATTAAACACTTAAAATCACTTTATATCCATAAATATTTGAAAACTATATCAAAACTCACTCTTATGCACACTCACTTAGAAAAATTTTCTTGGCACTGTGTATAGAAGCGGAACAAAGAATATACATAATTGAAGTTATACTCTCTGGGTATATTCTATTATCCCTGACGAATTCTGATAAAATAAATGATCACTTATTAATTATAATATTAAAAATCACATTTGAAAATTTTAAATTTATTTATTGTTTATTTTAAAAAAATTCTAAACTTTTTTACATCATTTGATTCAAAATTTGACTCATCTGTGATTTGACTACTTGTTGCGAATGCAGTGAACCTTGACTCAAGTGAGCTTCTAAAATATGGCGGATTAATTAAATTTGATTTATGAATCGAGAAAAAGCAGAAAATTATAAAAACCACTTTATATGATTTCTCTCCAATATAGTTTTTATTTAGCTGTTATTCCAATTAATACAGTCGAAAGAATAGTTCATTTTGATATGTATTTATGATCTGTGGCCGAGAAATAGATTCAGCCTCTTTTGGATTGTGCTGCTACCTAGGAATCAAATCAAGAAGCTAGATAATATAATACCTTGTGGCGGTCTTGACCACCTGTGAGGAGCTGCAACCTAGCGGATTTTTTTGACATAATTTGGAAATTAAGCGCGAACACACTCTAATCACGATATATGAAGACATTTAGCCCAAGGGAGCGTACAAGTATTAAGTAACGCAACAATATCAATAACGCGGGGGGAGGGGGGGTAATTACCCCCTTTACCACCCTGTATCCGCCCTTGGTCTAAATTCATTCTAAAATATTTCTTCTTTTATCCCTGTTATCCGCCCATCTGGGAGTGAGAGATTCTGGAAGAATGTGAGAGGCATGTTTGGAGCCGTTTTGATCTGAAACTTGGCCACCTGATTCCTGCCCAGTGGCGCAACCAGGGGGGTTTTTAGGGTTTTAACCCCCCCAGAAGAGAAAAAAAAATTCAAATTTCTATATATTATTACAAATTATTAGAAAAGAAAAAAAAATTGTATCCTTTTTATTATAAAAAAAATAATTTCTTAAAAATATGTTTATTTTATTTAAAAAAAATTTTAACAAAAATGAAAATTGCTTATTTTTCGTAGAGTATTAATATAAAATATATATATTATATATAAGAAATAAAAAAAAACTAATTCTTTTGTTATTTCTCCTAAATCATAAAAAAACAAAAGACTTATATAAGACTCTACATTCATTTATTGAAATTTGAATTTGTCAATGGTGATTTGAGAGAAAGGTGATTTGAGATGAACACGTCGAGAGCTGGTCGACCAGTCCCGTCAGGGACTGATTTTTGGGGAGTAGGGAGGTGAAGGGCCTCTCACCCCCAAACATTGGGAACCGGCTTAATGGCTTCGAGCTAGATGCCGGTACACATGGGTTGGTGCGTGTCAGCGTGCACGATGCACCAGGGGAAAACAACCGGAGAATGTTTTTTTTTTTGTAGGCTATTGAGGATTTTTTTTATGCCATAACCTTATTGAAATTTGACAATTATTTAAATAAAAATTTTACTTAAATTTGAATTATCTAAGAGGCAGTGGCGTACCGAGGGGGGGGGGGGGGGCGAGGGGGGCGGTCTGCCCCACGCCCCGAGCCGGCATAGGCACCCATATATTTATAAAAAAAAAATTTAATGAAAATTTCCCTTTAAAGGCCCCGGGGCCCTCAGGGCTCAAGTAAAAATGGGAAAATTTAGATAAAAAAAAAGAAAATTTAATAAAAATTTCCCTTTGGGAGGCCCCCGAGGCCCTCAGGGCTCAAGTAAAAACAAAATTTAATGAAAATTTCTCTTTGAGAGGCCCCGGGGCCCTCAGGGCTCAAGTAAAAATGGGAAAATTTAGATAAAAAAAAACAAAATTTATTGAAAATTTCTCTTTGAGAGGCCCCGGGGCCTTCAGGGCTCAAGTAAAAACAAAATTTAATGAAAATTTCTCTTTGAGAGGCCCCGGGGCCCTTGGGGCTCAAGTAAAAACAAAATTTATTGAAAATTTCTCTTTGAGAGGCCCCGGGGCCCTTGGGGCTCAAGTAAAAACAAAATTTATTGAAAATTTCTCTTTGAGAGGCCCCGGGGCCTTCAGGGCTCAAGTAAAAACAAAATTTATTGAAAATTTCTCTTTGAGAGGCCCCGGGGCCCTTGGGGCTCAAGTAAAAACAAAATTTATTGAAAATTTCTCTTTGAGAGGCCCCGGGGCCCTTGGGGCTCAAGTAAAAACAAAATTTATTGAAAATTTCTCTTTGAGAGGCCCTGGGGCCCTTGGGGCTCAAGTAAAAACAAAATTTATTGAAAATTTCTCTTTGAGAGGCCCCGGGGCCCTTGGGGCTCAAGTAAAAACAAAATTTATTGAAAATTTCTCTTTGAGAGGCCCCGGGGCCCTTGGGGCTCAAGTAAAAACAAAATTTATTGAAAATTTCTCTTTGAGAGGCCCCGGGGCCCTTGGGGCTCAAGTAAAAACAAAATTTATTGAAAATTTCTCTTTGAGAGGCCCTGGGGCCCTTGGGGCTCAAGTAAAAACAAAATTTATTGAAAATTTCTCTTTGAGAGGCCCTGGGGCCCTTGGGGCTCAAGTAAAAACAAAATTTCTCTTTGAGAGGCCCCGGGGCCTTCAGGGCTCAAGTAAAAATGGGAAAATTTAGATAAAAAAAAACAAAATTTATTGAAAATTTCTCTTTGAGAGGCCCCGGGGCCCTTGGGGCTCAAGTAAAAACAAAATTTATTGAAAATTTCTCTTTGAGAGGCCCCGGGGCCCTTGGGGCTCAAGTAAAAACAAAATTTATTGAAAATTTCTCTTTGAGAGGCCCTGGGGCCCTTGGGGCTCAAGTAAAAACAAAATTTATTGAAAATTTCTCTTTGAGAGGCCCTGGGGCCCTTGGGGCTCAAGTAAAAACAAAATTTATTGAAAATTTCTCTTTGAGAGGCCCCGGGGCCTTCAGGGCTCAAGTAAAAATGGGAAAATTTAGATAAAAAAAAACAAAATTTATTGAAAATTTCTCTTTGAGAGGCCCTGGGGCCCTTGGGGCTCAAGTAAAAACAAAATTTATTGAAAATTTCTCTTTGAGAGGCCCCGGGGCCCTTGGGGCTCAAGTAAAAATGGGAAAATTTAGATAAAAAAAAAAAAAACAAAATTTAATGAACATTTCTCTTTGAGAGGCCCTGGGGCCCTTGGGGCTCAAGTAAAAACAAAATTTATTGAAAATTTCTCTTTGAGAGGCCCCGGGGCCCTTGGGGCTCAAGTAAAAACAAAATTTATTGAAAATTTCTCTTTGAGAGGCCCTGGGGCCCTTGGGGCTCAAGTAAAAACAAAATTTATTGAAAATTTCTCTTTGAGAGGCCCCGGGGCCCTTGGGGCTCAAGTAAAAACAAAATTTATTGAAAATTTCTCTTTGAGAGGCCCTGGGGCCCTTGGGGCTCAAGTAAAAACAAAATTTATTGAAAATTTCTCTTTGAGAGGCCCTGGGGCCCTTGGGGCTCAAGTAAAAACAAAATTTCTCTTTGAGAGGCCCCGGGGCCTTCAGGGCTCAAGTAAAAATGGGAAAATTTAGATAAAAAAAAACAAAATTTATTGAAAATTTCTCTTTGAGAGGCCCTGGGGCCCTTGGGGCTCAAGTAAAAACAAAATTTATTGAAAATTTCTCTTTGAGAGGCCCCGGGGCCCTTGGGGCTCAAGTAAAAATGGGAAAATTTAGATAAAAAAAAAAAAAAAACAAAATTTAATGAACATTTCTCTTTGAGAGGCCCCGGGGCCCTTGGGGCTCAAGTAAAAACAAAATTTATTGAAAATTTCTCTTTGAGAGGCCCCGGGGCCTTTGGGGCTCAAGTAAAAACAAAATTTAATGAAAATTTCTCTTTGAGAGGCCCCGGGGCCCTTGGG
>JAKCPI010012188.1:0-18831 GCA_023213315.1 Euborellia annulipes | reverse complement strand
GAAAGACACTCGCAGGATCAATCTTACTAAAAAAGCGACGTCTTTCGAATTCGAATAAATAAATCGATTTTTTTTTTATTTTTTAAGGAAAATAAATTGGACTAAAAGCACAAAATATTTGAAATCTTAATAAAGAAACGTTCTTTGTTATTAAAAGTGTTAACATTGCTATTATTAGTTTGATTAATGAAATAACATTGCTACCGAGATTTGGTTTGCTGGAACATCGAAATTTGATTTATTCCTACGGATGATTAAAAAATTTGTTTTTTGTAAAAAAAATTTTTGTATTTTTAAATAAATTTTTATTATATTGTTGAGAAGTTATTATATATACTGAATTATTTTTAAAAAGCGTTCATTCAATCTAGGTACTAGGAGTAGTAGCATTTTTATGTAATGAAGTTAGCAACATTAACAATCAAAAAACATTTTGTAACAATCATGATCCTTCCTTTTACCAATCCAATTGAAATAAATAGAGACGGGGTCTAAAAGCCTTCTTTGCCGAAAAAGGCCTTACAAGAAATAAAAATAAAAAAACACTTGCTTTAGTGACAGTTACTAACTTCATAAAGATGATTGTATGTTGCTAACTTCATTGGGTAAAAAAATGCTACTAACTTCTCGGTGTCCCTTTGAGGTTAGTTCGCTTAAATCAGAGCAAGCGTACAGTATTTACAGAATAAGTAGTCGAAATGTTGTTCAGTATTTATATTTTTAAAAATTCAAAATGTGGTCTATAATTAATAACTCCCATAATAATAATAATAAAAATACAAACAACAAAAGCATTTTATAATAAAAAATATAAATTTAAAAAGAAATGATAATAAAATCAATCTTCCGGTCTGATTCGCTTTAATAATGTATTTATACTAGGTAAACCAATCCTATTATATAGTATTATTAATATATTCATCATGTTATTAAATAAATGCAAATATGATTTAATATTCGGAACTAAATTAATAGTAAATATGAGAAATATGAAATATGTAAGATTATTAAATTGTTGATAACTTAAACTTGAAACATTAATGATATTATATTATTAATACAGTAGTAACATGATAATTTGTATAGTCACGGTTTGGACGATTTTCTATGAATTATCGGGATTGCCAATTATCGGGAGTACAAAATTAAAAAAAAAAAAAATTCTTGCGAAGTCTGAATTGTAAACAGAATAGAAAAATCTGGTGTGACTGGCGCACAGCACACAACTTTCTCTTACCTTCGATAATCGAAAGTTGTGTTCTGTGCTTGTCACACCAGATTTTTTGTGTCGACATATATTTAGTTCCCGACAGTACGCAACAAATGAATTCAGATGTAAAATTTATAAGTATGGGAAAATATTTATATTTTGTTACCATGGCAACCATTTCTATCTTCCCTATGAAATACAAGAGTAAAGTGGTCTACAGAAGATTTCAATTGCAAAATGAGAATATACATTTTAAAGAGAATCTAAAAATTAATTGATTTTTGAATTAAAAAAAAATCGTTCGTGCGCCAGTCACACCAGATTTTTTTGATGTGCGGCCCACTTTTTCCGTAAAAAAAACGCTGAGGCCCAGTATATGTATATAACCTATATATACTCTATATAATTTTTATCATTTCTTAGAAATCCGCGGCCCAGTTCCAATCATCCCGCGGCCCACGGGTTGGGAACCACTGAGCTATAAAATACACTTGAACTAATACTGTATATGAACTAGCGGTCAAAAGGTAGTTTGTACTATTCAAATATGGACAAATAAAATTCACAATTCATAATTTTTTTTTAAATTTGTTTAAGCTTTGTTTTCGACATCTGAGGCCATTTTGACCCCTATTTTTTTAAATTTATAATTAATAATTTAACTCGCTGATAAGCCTACTTTTAATTTCTTTAACAAATACGAAATTTATCTATTTAGAAGAATATTTAATTATTATATTAAGTATAATTCTATTAAATGCAAATGTATTTTAGATAGCATCTAGTTTGAAAAAGTTAATTAATTTTTTTATTGTCCTAATAATAATACCTCAACGAAATAGAAATGTATTTTTAAAAAGGCAATAAATGAGGCTGTCATTTGCGTGGTGACGATTTCCGAGAGATGATTTCAGGTGGGTTCAATTACCCAAGTGAGGAATCGATCCCAGGCCCATCGAGAATATGACCCAGGCGCCTCGTAAAAATATAAGAAAATATAAATGTTAGATAGCAAGGGTGACTTGCCTATGTATAAGGGACACATACACATAGAATACATAGGGGAGGCTGCGATGGCGGCAATAAAATGCAAATGCGAAACGCCAACCTAGACACGTTATCTGTGCGAAAATTAACACGTGATAAAATTTATGAAAAGTCTATTTCGAGAATTTATAACACACCTACATACACCATCTTCACACACACAGAGACATCCACTGTTCTAAGTTACAAGTTGGCAAAGGAAAAGGCTTAAGAAACGTCGCTTGGAATACATTAAATGTCTTCCACTGTAAAAACAAAAGACTTTAGTCAAATTGTGTTTTTGAAAATTGAGAAATTAAAGTAAATTTTGAACCTTTTAATTTATTCTTAGTGATTTCTAAAATTGTTGCAGTGGCGGTCCTGGGGTGGGAGATTCGAATTTTTTTTAACGATTCTCCTATTTTGGCGTTAATCCAGAGTTTTTCGGGAGTTTTATAGAAAATATACAAATGCAAACATGATAAATCAAAAGACTATAAATTCATGCAATAGAGGCAATTTTTCTCTCTTCTACGGAGAAAGGGGAGTTTAATCCCGAACTCACTCCATCTCTAATTCCACCACTCTAATCTAATGAACTATTTTTTATAGGCCTACTTGTATTTAATTTTAAGAAATATTAACTAGGTAAAGTTATGTTTGAAAAAAGATGGATTTTTTTTTAATCAACGCTCAAATAGACTGTAACATATCGTTTAAGATAACAAATTTATGAGATGATTTTGTGTAAAAATTGCGCTCTCTGGAGTTGAACCAGAACTTCCTATATTCTAGACCGCCAGATCTTGGTTCGACTCCAGATGGCGCAATTTTTCCCCAATCAAATACAAACTCATTTCACAAATTTATTATTTTAATTTAATTAGTTTTCTAGTCACACATCTATGTAAATTTTTAGTTATAACGTTTGATAAAATTTGTTAATGTATGAAATCATATAATTCAATGTTGATGAGAAATTAATTTAGTGAATTTATGTTTTGTTTTGTTTTAATTCTTCAGTCTTCCCTATAAGGCTCTAGTAATTCAATCTCGACAAGTTATACTAGGCATTCCTCTCTAAGGGCCTAATTTGGGAAGGCATGACTGAGACCCATTTAATATTGATTTTTTTTTTTTTTTTTGACACTTTTTCAATACGGTATGTAATCGAGTAATTTTATTAATAGGTTAATTGATTAAGGGTTAAAAATCAATAAATTAAAAAAAAGACGTCGTTACCTGGAAGGCGTAATGTCGACAGATGGGCTTAAACGAATTGGTCCCACAGATGAGCAATTTGCCAGGTCCCGTCTGGACCAAAACTCGAATGTAATTCTGACAATTCTCCTGAAAAAAATAGAAAATACATTTCGATTAGAATCTGAATGAAAAATAAAAAAAAAAACATAGCATAGAGACGTAACATCCATTGTTTCGGGTGATGTTTAAAGGATGCAGACGCGCCAATATTAGCAAGTAAAAACAGCGGAAAAAAAAACACAAGTCCCTCGTAAATATAAATAAATTCAAAATCAATGAATAAAGAATTCGTATATACGTGTACATCAAATCATGAATAAGTTCCATTTATATGCAATTTTTTTTTAATTGAATAGTAGATATTAGAAAAAATGAATTTTTAAAAAATTGATATTCAAATTTATAAACAATATAATAGACAAAACTAATTATTAATATTTTCATCGTTCATCCCTGAGTATTTTCTTAATTAACTTTCAAATTTGCTACTAATGAAAAAAATCTCATTTTATCACTCAATCTGAAATCTATAATTATTATTTCCAAATTATTAATAAAAAAAAAAACGTTAATAAGGAAAGTGGTAGGATGGGGGGGGGGGTGGAGTAAAAAGAGAGAGAATTGGTTCATAATAAAAATTTAGAGAAATTATATTATATTTTTCAATTTAAAAAGTAAAATGAAAATGTATTGAAAAGTTTAATTTCCCTTTTGCTCTTTGATGTCCCGTCCTTTTGCATCTTAATTGCTTTTCAAACAGCTAGAAAAATGTTTCATGGAGAACAAAAAAAAAAAAAAAAAAAAAAAAAAAATATTTTATTCATTGATATTCGAAATTCTCTTTTAATTTTGTGGAAATGAAATGGAACTTAATTAGAGTATTTTACATGGGAAGATACAGTAAACGTAGAAAAAAAAGTATTAAATATTTGAGAAAAATAAATGATTTTCTCCGAAGTACACAATACACCAATTTATTAAACAGTTCGTTGTGGTGGTTTATATAGTATTCCCAAATGCTTCTATCATAATTTTGAAAATTTAATTTTTTTTTTTCTCCTAATACCCCCCGCACACGATCAATAGTATTGTCAATACTAGTATTGACAATACCATTGTCAATATGCAATTCAATAAAAATAGACCGCACACGGATCAATATTATTGTCAATAGTTTCATTTCATTTGCTTTTTTGGTCGAGACCGGACGCAATTCTTTATTTTATTATGAATAAAAAAAAGCGTGTATTTCGCTGCTTCCAAATTTAATATAATTTTTCCATTTTTTATCTCATATTTTTTAATAAATTATCATTTTATAATATTTTTTTTGTTATTTTTTTTTATTGCGAGCAGATAACTCTCCCTGACTTGTCACCCCCCAGTCATCTACCCTCGACGGATACTGTTTGAAGTAAAAATTGTATCATTTTTAAAAATAAATGAAATAAAAGAAGACATATTGTCTCCCTGTGCCCCCTCCCTATAGGATGCCAGGGACAAGGTAACCTTGCCCCCCCCCCCCTCCCCGCAGTGTAATAAACAAAAATAAAAATCGCACAACCCTTACTTTCCGCTAGTAAAGCTAGAGTCAACAAACTCAAGAGAGAAAGCAATTAAAAAAAAATCTAGTGTGACTGTCGCACAGCACACAACTTTCTCTTACCTTCGGTAATCGAAAGTTGAGTTCTCTGCTTGTCACACCAGATTTTTTGCGTCGACATATATTTAGTTCCCGACAGTACGGAACATTTGAATTCAGATGTAAAATTTATAAGTATGTAATCGTATGGAGGAAGGCCGTCTAATTTACAGGAAGGTGAAGAAAATAGACTTTATTCGGCCCAAAATTATTTATTACCAATGTCAACGTTTCGGGGACGTATAGCCGAATAATTTTGGGCCGAATAAAGTCTATTTTCTTCACCTTCCTTTATAAGTATGGGAGAATGTTTATATTTTGTTACCATGGCAACCATTTCTCCTATCCAGGGCCGGATCTAGGGGGGGGAGGGGGCAGTGGGTGCATGTGCCCCGGGCGGCAGATATCAGGGGGCGGCAATTAAAGAAAGATTTACTAAAAAAAGGTAAAATGATATGAATTTTGTATAGAAAATTTTAAAGAGGGGGCAGCAAATTAAATTTTGCCTGCTTGCGGCCCTGCTCCTCTTTCCTATGAAATACAAGAGTAAAGTGGTCTTCAGAAGATTTCAATGACAAAATGAGAATATACATTTTAAAGAGCATCTAAAAGATAATTGATTTATGAATTTAAAAAAAAATCGTTCGAGCGAATTTTGAGAAAATCGAAAAAAACTGAAAAAGTACATCAGTAAAGTACTAGTACTCTTTGGGCGATTTTGATTAAAAGCTTATTTTCACGCTCCAGGGGGGGGGGGGGGCGTTTAACTTATATATAAAATTTCAGCCTCATAGCTCAATTCCTTCATGCTTAAAATTGAACACAGACACACTTAAAAATATGATAGAAGCATGATGTTCCCTCGGTCAAATTTCTATTTGAACTGAGTATTGAACAAATTATTGAAAAACAACCGCACACGATCAATATTATTGTCAATATCCCCACCACTTTCGAATATTGATGTTTGAAAATCAAAAAATTTAAATTTTCATCAATATGCTTCTTCAATATCAATATCACCCCGCACACGGTCAATAGTATTGACAATATTTTTCTATATTGACAATACTATTGATCGTGTGCGGGGGGGTATAAGACATTTGGTTTAAAAAAAAAAAAATATTGTATATCAAAAACTGCATAAATAAATAAGCAAATGGCTTAAGGGCTAAGGCTCGATACCATAACTACAAATATGTTAAAACTTAATTAAATTTTCATCTAATTATTGATAAATAAATAACACTAGGTTAGTTTCAAAAGTTTTTATTTTTAGCTTATGCGCATTTCGACGTTAACACATCATCTTCAGAACTACGACACTATAGATAATAAACGACACAAACTGGCTATTACATTTATTAACAATCTTCATTGCAGATGGCAGCACTCTAAAATAGGATACAGTGCAGATGGCAGCACTCTAAAATAAGATACAGTGCAGATGGCAGCACTCTAAAATAATAAACAGTGCAGATGGCAGCACTCTAAAATAAGATACAGTGCTGCCATCTGCAATGAAGATTGTTAATAAATGTAATAGTCAGTTTGTGTCGTAGTCCTGAAGATGATGTGTTACGTCGAAATGCGTATAAGCTAAAAATAAAAACTTTTTGAAACTTGACCTAGTGTTATTTATTTATCTATAATTAATTAAATGACAATTTAATTAAATTTGAATGTTTCAACTAATGCCAATCTCTTTGGATTATATATTAAAACTTATAATGCAACCAAATATGAAATAAAAATATTATTAGGCCTATATTATTTTTTGAAAATATAATTGGGAAATAAAAGAAATATTAAAATTCTATTAAATTATAACTGTGATAAATAACCAATCATAAATTTGGATGTTAATTTTTGAAAAACTTTGTTATAAAAGGAAGAAGAACATTTAAAGACTACTTTAGTACTAAAGGAATAAAAAAAATACGATGAATGTTTCTTTGATCATCTCAAAATAAGATTATTAAATTTATTTAAATAGAGGGTGAGTTGGTCACACTCTTACTTTTCTAATAAAAATTCACTTTTATCTTCAAAAAAAATTAGTTTAAATTTTTCTGATTAAATTGAGTGCAAAAAGTCTCTTTTTTCCTTGAGTTTACACATCGTGTTTACTTTATAACTATAGAGAGAGAGAGGGAATCAAAAAGGGGCAGTCCTACCCTTTCGACTTCTCCCCCTAAGGGTCATAAAAATCCTTCGTGGCTTTCGTGTGTGAATGAATTAAAGACGACCAAAGGGCCTCATGCTTTTTAATGAATTTATTAGAATGACAACAAAAAAACGAGACAAAAATATATATTCTATTTTAAATAAATAAATTTTATAATTTTATTCAATTATTTATTAGGCAGTTCAAAATCAAGTGACATATGGTCATCTTATCCATCAGAAAAAAAAATATATTTTTTTTAATTTTTGGCCCTTTGCCCTAAACCACTCGGCCCCATTAGAAAGTTTTTACAAAAAATAAACAATTAAAAATTCTGGTGTGATAGCCGCACAGCACACAACTTTCTCTTACCTTCGGTAATTTAAAGTTGTGTTTTGTGCTTGTTACACAAGATTTTTTGTGTCGACATATATTATGCGGGAAAATTTGAAGCTAACTTCACAGAAATGCCGACAGATGGCGCTGACGTCGCTGTATATAAAAAAGGCACGTAGCGGACATGACAGTTGGTTCACTTGAGTCGGAGCAAGTGCACAGTATGATAACGGCTGCGGAATAAGCAGTCGAAACGTTTTACAGTATTTATATATATATTTTTAATAAATATTTAATACAAAAATGTGGTCTATAATTAAAAATTAATTCTATTAATATAATGTTTCCGGCAGTAGGGTACATTTAAATTCAAGATGTAAAATTTATAAAATTCAAAAATCAATTATTTTTTAGATATGCTCTTTAAAATGTATGACCCAACGAATCTGAGGTGACCAGTAGCTCCTACAGAACACAACTTTCAATTACAAAAGATAAGGGAATGTTGTGTGCTAGTAGATCTAACACCAGATATTTTAATAAGAGAAAAAGAGTTAGGCTTTTTTTTCACTCACGCCCGAGTAAAAATGATTAAAAATGATCGAGGGATCCATACGCCCGCAGCAGGCCTACATAGTGAACCTTTAGAGACACACAGGGATATACACGCCAACACCAGGGACACAGGGATTCACATGCCCGTACCAGGGACACACATTAGATCGAAAGTGACCAGAAGAAAAATGTGTGTTCCTGGTGCGGGCGTGTATATTCCTGTGTGTCTCTAAAGGTTCATTATGCAGTCTAGGGCGTGTGGATCCCTCGCTCATTTTTAATCATTTTTAATCAGTATGCTAAAAGAAAAATATCTAATGAATACATTTTTTTTTTAATTATAATAAAACTATTTTTTTTTTTTTTAATTTAGATGTAATATCATTTAAACATTTTCACCCTTGTTGAATAATTAATAGAGCAAAAGGGGATGAAGGTTAACAGTCGATGGAGAGAGAGAGAGAGAGAGAGCCTGGTGCCATGTTTGATGATAGTTAATTTGGTCCTATAGAAAGGCTAGTGAGAGAGGAGGAACCTAATTGTGACCATCCCTAGAATGGATTGATTGGCGCCAGAACAGAACTCACAGGTGGTGGAAGAGCTTCGATCCGGACAAATTGGAAGGACGACGAACCCAGAGTAATCCGACTCCTCGGAAAATATCTAATTTAAGGCCTGAACCAGATTTCCCTTCTCTCCTCTTTTTTCTTCTCGCTCTCTCTCTTTCGCCCCTTCGAAATAATTTGATAGGCGCTTCCCTACCTGAGTCCCTTCAATATCAAAGAAAATATACACGAAGCTAGAATTAAACTCAAGAGAATTTGATTAAAGTTAAGGAAGGGGGAGAGAAAGTGAATTGCGACTTGAATTTTCGAATAAAATGTCATATAGAAAAAATTAGGATTAATCATCATATGCTCTAGCTAAAAAATTGAAGAGATAATATTATTACGAAAAAAAAATATTTTTTTTTCCTTTAAATACTCTCAGTATATATTTCAATTCATATGACTATCAATTGATAGTTTAACTAATAAGATTAATAAAAATCTGGTGTGACTGTCGCACAGCACACAACTTTCTCTTACCTTCGGTAATCGAAAGTTGTGTTCTGTGCTTGTCACACCAGATTTTTTGTGTCGACATATATTTAGTTTCCGCCAATATATTAGAATTAAAGATGTCAAATTTATAAACATGGGAAAATATTTATATTTTGTTACCATGGCAACCATTTCTCCTATCTTCTCTATGAAGCACAAGAGTAAAGTGTGCTTCAAACAATTTTGAGAGCAAAACGAGAATATACATTTGAAAGAGCATCTAAAAAATAATTGATTTTTGAATTTTAATCAAAATCGTTAGAGCGAATTTTGAGAAAATCGAAAAAAACTGAAAAAGTACATCAGTAAAGTACTAGTACTCTTTGGCCGATTTTGATTAAAAGCTTATTTTTCCGGTCCCGGGGGTGTTTAACTTAAATATAAAATTTCAACCTCGTTGCTCAATTCCTTCATGCTTAAAATTGAACACACACACACACACACAGACACACACACACAGACAGACCATGTCGCGAAAATCACTTTTTTGGATTCAGGGGACCTCAAAACGTAAAGATCCATCAAAATCTCGACATCGAATTTTTGACATGAATCCAATACTTTCTCTATATATATATATTACATATATACATAGGTAAGAGAAAGTAAAAAGATACTACTGATATTAACTTATATCAAAACAATAGATAGGAAAGGAGAGTGCAGCCAGGTAATCAAACTCTCTGTTAAGGAAACAGTTTTGGCTTTAATGAGATAAAACCATCCTCAGTCAAATAGTTGAGCTGAAAGCATTGTACAGTTAGTATTTGATCAATTAGTATGTAAACAAAAGGTTTCGGCATTCCATCTCAGTGTCACCGACCTCACTTAAGAGGTCATTGCCTAACACATTTAATATAAATATTTAAAATGAATAAATTTCTTTCATTAATCAAAAAAACTTTGTATCTCTAACTTGGCGCATTGTATTAATATATAAGACTGATAAGCATTGCATTGTATTTTTGTACAATCAATTTATGTATAATAATACACACTATATGACAACTCCACTATTGACTCAATGCTTTGTCATTTGAGTTCATACTACATATATAAAAGTATTTATTTTACTAACTGCAGCTCAACTATTGGACTGAGGATGGTTTTATCTCATTAAAGCCGAAACTGTTTCCTTAACAGAGAGTTTAATTTTGTGGAGACTGATTACCTGACTGCACTCTCCTTTCCTATCTATTGTTTAAATACAACAGCCACTTTATTCCTTCAAAACAGTGGCGGATTAATGCAATTTTGTCGGGGGGGGGGGCGGTTTTTTTTTTTTATTTTTATTTTTTTTTTATTTAAGGACTTTGTCGGCATCTAAGGCCATTTAGACCCCTTTCCTATTTATTTAAATTGATTGGTAACAAATTCAATTGAAATTAAAGCCCGGAAATCATAATTTCTTTAGATTACTAGTTTTTATAATATTGTGAATTTCTTCTCGGGGGGGGGGGGCGATCGCCCCCTCGCCCCCCCTTTAATCCGCCCCTACTTCAAAGCTTATATAAAAATATACAGCAGAGGATCCTACCCCACTTGGATAGAAAAAAAATATTTGTCTAATATTTTTACTTTCTCTTACCTATGTATATACATGTATATGTAATATACTGTATATAGAGAGAAAGTATTGGATTCATGTCAAAAATTCGATGTCGAGATTTTGATGGATATAGGCCTACACGTTTTGAGGTCCTCTGAATCCAAAAAAAGTGGTTTTCGCGACAAGGTCTGTCTGTCTGTCTGACTGTCTATGAGCAAAATATCTCAAGAACCAAAAGAGCTATGAGGTTGAAATTTTATATTTAAGTAAGGTACCCCCTCTGGGACGCGACACGAAGCTTTTGAACGAAATCAGCCAAAAAATACTAGTACTTTATTGATTTAATTTTTTTAGTTTTTTTCGATTTTCTCAAAATTCACACCAACGATTTTGATTAAAATTCAAAAATCAATTATTTTTTAGATTTAGATCTTTGAAATGTATATTCTCATTGAAATCCTCTGATGTCCACTTCACTCTTGTACTTCATAGAAAAGATAGGAGAAATGGTTGCTATGGTAACAAAAAATAAATATTTACCCATGTTTATAAATTTGACATCTTGAATTCTAATATATCGGCGGAAACTAAATATATCTCGACACAAAAAAATCTGGTGTGGCAAGCACAGAACACAACTTTCTTTTTACCTTCGGTAAAGTTGTGAGCTGTGCTTGTCACACCAGATTTTTTATATTAAGATCACGTTAAAGACATTTAAAAATTTCGTCCTCACAGATTACTAATATGATATACAAAAGAAAGTAAAAAAGTTTATTTTTTTTTCTCTCTCTTCTTATTTTCAGTTGTAAATTTTCATTCTTGACTTAAAAAAAAAAAAAAGCTATAATATGTTTTAAAAGAATGGAAAGTTTAATCTTTCCGTCTCTCTATGTTTTGCATTATATAGAAGAAAGTAAAAAAAGAAACTTTTTTGACAATCTATTCATATAAATGTACTTATAAACAAGTTTTTATAAAAAATTTATTTCTAGCACTCTATGATAATTATAAAGAGAAGAGATAAAAAATATAATTTTCAAAGATAGCTATCAATGCGTTTTTCTTCTCGCGGACTTAAAAAAAAACATAACAAGACAAGGCTAGATAAGATAGATATTTTATAATTAGATTTACACATAGAAAATAATTCAGTTTTAATTTAATCTCTCTTTTTCAAACTTATACTTGTGTTAGTGATTTAAAACTTTCAACTGTTGTTAATTTTTTTCCACTCTTGTTTTTTACTTTCTCTTACCTATGTATATATGTAATATATATATAGAGAGAAAGTATTGGATTCATGTCAAAAAATCGATGTCGAGATTTTGATGGATCTTCACGTTTTGAGGTCCCCTGAATCCAAAAAACTGGTTTTCGCGACATGGTCTGTCTGTGTGTGTGTGTGTGTGTGGGTGGGGTGTGTGTGTGTGTGTGTGTGTGTTCAATTTTAAGCATGAAGGAATTGAGCTAGGAGGATGAAATTTTATATTTAAGTTAAATACCTCCCGGGACCGGAAAAATAAGCTTTTAATCAAAATTGGCCAAAGAGTACTAGTACTTTACTGATGTACTTTTTCAGTTTTTTTCGATTTTCTCAAAATTCGCTCTAACGATTTTGATTAAAATTCAAAAATCAATTATTTTTTAGATGCTCTTTCAAATGTATATTCTCGTTTTGCCCTCAAAATTGTTTGAAGCACACTTTACTCTTGTGCTTCATAGGAAAGATAGGAGAAATGGTTGCCATGGTAACAAAATATAAATATTTTCCCATACTTATAAATTTTACATCTGAATTCAAATATTCCCTACTGCCGGGAACTAAATATATGTCGACACAAAAAATCTGGTGTGACAAGCACAGTACACAACTTTCGATTACCGAAGGTAAGAGAAAGTATTGTGCTGTGCGCCAGTCACACCAGATTTTTTTCTTTACTTCTCATTATATTTAAGATCATCTTTCATTTTGATCCATTCAAAAAAGTTGATTATAATTAAAAAAAAATCTTATTCCCATTTCTAAATTGAAAAGAAAAAAAATAAATAAATAAATTATAATTAAAATTTATAGAAAAAATCTGGTGTGACTGGTCGCATAGCACACAACTCTCTCTGTGTTCTGTGCTTGTCACACCAGATTTTTTTGTGTCGACATATATTTAGTTTCCGCCAATATAAAAACTGGGAAAATATTTATATTCTACCCTCAAGGACGTTTCGGTTTAAATTTGTTTGTTCATTTTCAGTTTTTAGGAATTGTTAACATATGTTCAGGACTATTCTCTAAAAACAGACTTCAAAATTTAAAATAAACAAATAGGTGTTAAAAAGTAATGTAAAAACAATCAGCGTTAAAAAATGCTATTCAAAATCACTTCCTTGTCTCAAATAGCTATTCTGTAAACAAAAAATTAAAGCAAAGCGTTAACATTTATTAAATAGTGTTAAAAATGTATGGCATGTCTAAGGGATGGCTTTAATAATAATTAATTTAATGTAACGTCGTGTTTAAAATAAAAATGGCGTCCTTAACCTGAAAAGTAAGGTTATGATTTTGATAGCTTTGAAATAAAAGCAACATTTTAACGTCGCTGTTAAAACTTTGTTTAGAGAATAGCATTTTTTAACGCTGATTGTTTTTACATTATTTTTTAACACCCATATGTTTATTGTAAATTTTTTTACAGAATAGACCTGGTTATATGTAAATTTAATAAACCTCCCCTCTCCCATATGAAACCAGTTTAATAAAAAAAAAAAATTGTTCTCTTCACTATTAGCTAAATTAATATGTCAACTATATTAATTGTACCAATAAATATTAGTTGACAAAAAAACTCCAGCTTCCAGATGAATTAAAAGCCAAATCAAATTTCGAACAGGCATATATGAAAGAAATTAATTTTTATAATAATACGAATTTTTTTTTTTATCCATTTAAAAAGTTCAATAAAATTTTCTTTTTTTAAAGATGAATGGAAAAGTCTTTCCCTCTTTCCTTCTCGTTTTCTTTTGATAGATTGATCGTTCCAAGACCTTCAATTCATTTATTCTTTTTTTTTTTCTATCTTCAAACCCTTCATTTTATTGAAAATCATCGTATTATCAGATTAACGAATTTATTTTCAATTCTCCTACCTTGTTTTTATATAAAATTCCAATTTCTAAGATTAAATTTTTCAATAGGCCTACAAAAAATAAATAATAAATATCATATTGGTTTTATTATACCCAGATAGCACACTACGTCTTATGAACGTCATAAGACGCACAGTCCGTCTTATGTACGTACATAAGACGAACTGTGCTATCTGGGTAGTATCTCTATAAAATAATTTTGGTTTGAAAACGAGTATTACCAGATTTTAATTAAATTTTCTAAAAAAACAGATTTATTTAATATTTTTTTTTTTTAACCCTTTTCGGTTACTGTTTAGGGGTTTGAATTTTATTTCATATTTTTTAAAATACATAGTACCGATGGCTACCGGGGGACGAAATTAATAGCCGGCTAGTTCAACACTTTGGTGGTTTAGAAGAAGTGGAAAGGCAGCAATAGAGGCATTTTTCATCATAAATATATATTCTACATACAATTATATAATCCAAAGAATTCAGTGGTAGAAACATTCTTGAATCTAATTAAATTCTCATCTAATTATAGATAAAAAAATAACACTAGGTTAAGTTTCAAAAAGTTTTTATTTTTAGCTTAAGGGCATTTCAACGTTAATAAATTTACATCATCTTCAGATCTATGACACAAAGTATTACAATATTAACAATCTTATTATTATTTAGTAGATCTAATAAAATTATTATTAGATTGTTAATAAATAATGTAATAATTAGTTTGTGTCATTTTTTTTCCTGTGGAATGGCCACTTTTCTGTAATAAATAAATAAATAGCTCTGAAGATGATGTATTAACGTTGAAATGAGTAAGCTAAAAATAAAAACCTTTTGAAACTTAACCTAGTATTATTTATTTATCTATAATTAGATGAAAAATTAATTAGTTAAAATTGTAATTTATTCAGTAAAATATTTGTAAAGGTTTAAATGGGAGCAGAAAGACAAAACAATCTTTATTTATCTAAAATGGACGAAATTATCAAAAAGTTGTTAGAATATCTGACTGTGATGTAATTGTAATGAAGAGATAAAATGGAGGCCTAGAGCAACTAATGTAAAACTCCCTTAGTGAGTTGGTCATTTTTGTTGCCTAACTTCCAGTTGCCTAATCATGAAAAACCCACTTTAAAACTTCCTCAATTAATTAATTCGAGGAAAATAGGGTAGTAGGCCTAAACTAACAAATTGACATCAAAATACCGCACATTAATGTAAATATAGAAATAAAAAAATGACAAAATTTGTGATTTATTAAACTTTATAATCAAAATAATAAATCTTGAAAGAATATTAATAAGTAGCAAGAGAAGTGAGTTGGCTAAAGAGCTTTTATATATGTATATATATATAGAGATGTGTGAGTGTGTGTATGTGTTTGTGTGTGTTCGGCCATCTTGCTCCCCGCGTGATTGGATATGGAAATGAGGGTCTCATGTGTGTACATGTTGAGAGAGTAAAAAGATGAAGGGAGAGTGAGTGAGTGAGGGTTGATGAGGGCTTCGTATATATATATATGTATACATATACATATACATATACACCCACAGACATGGCACAAAACATCCTCTTCAACCCACCAACAATTTCCTATTAACAGCCTTTTGTTTCCTGTTCGTACCCAATTCTACTGTATTTATTTATTACCCCACTACAACGAAATAATAACAAATTTAAAAAAATCTGATGGTGCTTAGTAACTTTCATTTTAATATTTTAGTACCGGTTTCGGTGAGTTTCGTATCTTTTTGTTTTAGTAACTATGATTTTTTAATATGGTAAATTTTTTTACTAAAATTTCGAGGAGTAAAGTGGCTGTAGTTTTTAAACATTAGATGAAAGGAGCAGGCAGCCAGGTAATTAGTCTCCACGAAATTAAACTCTAACAGTTTCGGTTTTAATTAGATAAGGCCATCTTCAGTCCAAATATTGAACTAAAAGCATTATACAGAAAAATAAATTTTTTTTATATATTTACAAACAATATATCATACTGTAAGTGTATATTGTTTGTAAATATTAAAAAAAAAAATTATTTTTCTAACTGTTTAATGCTTTTAGTTCAATAATTGGACTGAAGATGGCCTTATCCAATTAAAGCCGAAACTATTAGAGAGTTTAATTTCGTGGAGACTAATTACCTAGCTGCCTGTTCCTTTCATCTTTTGTTTACTTATTAAAATATATAAATTGGATCTAACTAATTCCTACTCCCCCATTTCAAATTGACCTCATTTTGACCATGCTCCAGTTTCACTTCCTCTCTAACTCCAAAACTATTGACGCTAGGAAAAAAGTTAACGAGACCAATTTTGTAGAAAATTTCATCTGATTTCTTTTAGTATATAGGTATTTTGTTGCGGAGATTCTCCGCTTTCCCTGTCAACAGTGTTAAACGCCTTTCTGACTTAAACTAAACCGAAAGGAATACGAATTATTACAAAAATAATTTTGTCCGCATTTTTGGGTCAAAAATCCTGTTAGAAAATATAAAAAATATTTTTAAATTAATCGAGGAGTAATCGATCAAGTCCTCTAACTTTATTTAAGGCTTTTTTCGGCATCTCCGTCCTTATTTATTTAAATTGATTGGTAGCCAATGCAATTTATATAGATTTTTGTTGCATGGAGTTACGGCTCTTAAATAGTATGAAATATAATAACAATTTTCCTAATAAAATTTTAATTTTAACTAGAACGTTAATATATCACTATTTTTCAATAAAATTTTGTTTTTAAAGGAGGATGGGTTTTATAAATTCATATAGTTAATGAGTGTTTGGTCAACAACTCTAAAGCAAATAGTCTTGCATGCACTCAGTCCGCCATGATGTTAAATGGTTTGGTTGCCAAGGCAACCGAAGGGAGATTTGAGAGGTCAGAGATGGTGAGGAGTGGTAAAAAGAGAAGGGAGGGATGCATTTCGAAATTTAATATTACAAAATGATAAAAGAAAATAATTAAATTTTCCAGACAAAAAAAAAAAAATACCCCCTTAGTTGGTCGTTTTAAAATAAAATTTATCGCATATTCTTTCTATTAAGATATTTTTGTTAATAAAATTACAGTTGAAAAATAGGTTAATAAATTCTAATAAAACCCTTAACGAATTTGGTTGTTTTATGTTGATTATGGCCTGAATTAATGAATACAAATACTCTCTCTTTCTCTTTCGCTCTCATAATCAGGGATTTAGGCTATTAAAATCCTACCCTCCTCTCTCTCTCTCTCTCTCACTCGTCCTCTTTCATCATTATTGTTATCTTTTTTTAATACAGTTGATCTAAATATACAAGTGGATCATCCTTTGCACTTAACGAGAACGTATTTTATCAAAAGAATATAAATTATTAAAGATGACCTTTTATTCAAATTTTATAATCATTTGTTTATATAATATATATATATATATTTAAATTTATTTTAGATGGTATTATTTAAAATTTAAACCTTCGTATGGGGTATTTATACCAATATTGATAACCTTAAAGTCAGGGATGTGAATTCGGGCCTCTCCCCCCCCCCCAGTTCATAATTTTTTTCTCCTACCTATATATGTATTAATAGAGAGAGAGAAAGTATTGCGATCATGTCAAAAAAATCAAGATTTTGATTGAAGTCCCAGAGTTCAAAAATTGGATCCCGAAACTGTCTGTGTCTTTGAACAAAATATCTCAAGAACAAAATGAGTTAGGAGATTTAAATTTTATATTTAAGTTAAGTACTCTGCTTGCTCGAAACAGGAAGCATTTTATCAAAATCGGTCAGAGGGTACTGGTACTTTACTGATGAACTTTTTTAGATTTTTTTCAATTTTCTCGATATTCTCTTTAATAATTTTGATTAAAATTCATAAATTATGTCAAAAATTCCAGGTCAAAATTTTGATTGAAGACCCCAGAGTTCAAAAAGTGGATTCCGAAACTTTTATGTTTTAGATGTTCTTTAAAATATATATTCTCATTATGACTTCCAAATTGTTTAAAGCACACTTTACTCTTTTTTTTAACACTCACACTTTTTTCACATTCACACACACATACACACAGTCTTTTCGGCATCTTAGGCCATATAAGGCTTTATACGATGAATATATATATAATGGGTTCCAGGCATTCTTATTTAAGCTATTTGGTATCCAAAAGGCTTAAATAAAATCATCGGACTACTTGGGATCCGAACCCTCGACCCTTGGTATACAAGGCAGGCGCGCTACCAACTACGTCAAGCCCGAGGGCCACTTTACTCTTGAACTTCATGGGAAAGATAGGAGAAATGGTTGCTATGGTAACAAAATATAAATATTGTCCCCCGTTTATAAATTCTACATCTTGAATATATTTGGCTGAAACTACATAAATAGATGTCGACACAAAAAATCTGGTGTGACAAGCACAGAACACAACTTTCAATAACCAAACGTAAAAGTAAGTTTTGAGGTGTGCGATCAGTCACACCATATTTCTAATTATTGATAAAAATTTCTAATACATAATACAAAATGATTATGTGATTTATTATTATTATTATTTTTCTTTTTTTTTTGGATATTTATCAAATCAACAGTATTTATTTGTTTGGCGAAAATTTAAATTTATTTTATTTTTTGTTTATTCGTATATCCATAAATTTCTAGATCTGTTTGTTCCAGATGTTGAATTTTCCATTAATGGCCTCCGAAACCACTTTATCATGATCATCTATTTGCGTTCAAAGATGAATGAATGATCTGGAAATAAATAAATGCAAAAAAAAAGAATTTTTTCATTTTTTTTTTCCGTTTGATTGAATTTACAATTCGAGTTTGGAAATAAATATTTTTAAAAAAGAGTTCAAGATATA
>JAKCPI010012187.1:0-13311 GCA_023213315.1 Euborellia annulipes | reverse complement strand
AATTTTGTTTAGATAAAAATGTTGAGAAATAAATTAATCATAAAAGAAATACAATATTGTTATATGGGTTGCCTATCTTCCAGCAAGTTAGTCTCTGAAAAATACAAGGCCTTTTTCAATATTGTTTAAAAAGAATCTAGTGTGACTGGTAGCACAGAACACAACTTTCTCTTACTTGGAAATTGTGTTGGTGTTTGTCACACCAGATTTTTATGTCGACATATATTTATAGGCCCTATAATAGATAGAATTCTAAAAATCTGGTGTGATTGGCCGCAGAGCACACAACTTTCTATTACCTTCGGTAATCGACACCAGATTTTTTGTGTGGACATATATTTAGTTTTCGACAGTACTGTACATATGAATTCGAGATGTAAAATTTATAAACATGGGAAAATATTTATATTTTATTACCATTCTATTTTCTTTTTGAGGTTGTAGCTGTGATGTGATTATAGTGGAGAAATGGAGATATCAGCCAAAATAGGATTGTCCAGGTTAATAAAACTCCCAGAATAAGACGTTTCGGCCTGAATTTATTTGGCTATCTTCAGTTATTGGGAATTATACTTGCACTATGTGTATATATATATACTCCAATTCTCCACTATAACCATTCTATTTTTTCCAAATTTTGAATTTTAATCAAAATTGTTGGAGCGAATTTTGAGAAAATCGAAAATAAATGAAAAATTACATCAGTAAAGTATTAGTACTTTTCGGCCGATTTCAATCAAAAGCTTATTTTCACACCCTAGGTTGTTAAATATAAAATTTCAACCTCCTTGAACAGACACAGACAGACATACACACACACACAGCAGACCATGTCGCGAAACCCACTTTTTTTGATTGAAGGGGCCTCAAAACGTGTATATCCATCAAAATCTCGACTTTTAATATTTGCCATTAAACCAATAGCCAACTATCTCTCTATAGAATGTTTTTTTTTTTTCGAACAATTTTGAGAGCAAAATAAGAATAGGCCTATACATTTTAAAGAGCATCTAAAAAATAATTGATTTATGAATTTTAATCAAAATCGTTAAAGCAAATTTTGAGAAAATCGAAAAAAAATCCTGAAAAAGTACATCAGTAAAGTACTAGTACTTTTAAGCTACATTTGTTCAAAAACTTCGTGTTACGTCTCAGGGAGATACCTAATTAAAATTTAAAATTTCAACCTCGTAGCTCTTTTGATTTTTGAGATTTTTGTTCATAAACACACGGCCAGACCATTTTTTTAGACTCAAGATACCTTAAAAGATGTATTTCTATCAAAATCTCGACATGAATCCAATATTTTCTTTCTATATATGTATTAACATATATACCTATATATATAGCTAAGAGAATATAAAAATAATAATAGTAAAAATTTAATAGTTGATTGACTTATCTTGCAATATATAACTCTCACCGACATACATACAAAAACTCGTGCATTATTATATTCATCGCATAGAAGAATATAAATCTGTTTTTTCGAATAATATATTTACAATAAAATGATTTATAACAAGCAACAACAAAAGTGGTGAGGACATTTTAATTTGGATTTCTTTACAAAGTTAAAAATTACATACGTCACTGTCAGATTGGGAATGAAAAAATGTGAGGCTTTCTTGTCAAAGTGACAAAAAAAAAAATAAACTTTTTATTGGCAATATGTGCGCTTTGAGAAAATCATCCGGATTTTCAACAAGTTTCATAATAATAATAAAAATAATAACGAGATTATTCAATCACCTCGTTAACAAAGGACATCTTGTTTAGTTATTTACTTGGGTATTGTGTCACAAATAAAAAAAATATGGTGCGCGGTCACAAAGTAAAATCGTTAGAGCGAATTTTGATAGGATAGTTAACTAATAGTGATTTTGGAGCCGGGGTATTTTAAGCTATTCCTTGGAATAAGCGTAGTGATCATTCCAAAAATGCCATCAGTTTTGATTCAGAGATGTAGAGAAAATTAAATTTTAATATAAAAAGTGCTCTAAATCGACACTTATTTTGGATTTTCTATATTTTTTTAAGACGTTATCCCTTAAAACTATGCAGATAGTTGAATTACATATAAATATAAAGTTTTAGCTCAATTTGAGGTGATTTAATAGTGTAAAATACGCCTATAGAAAAATCGAAATATTTGACTTTGGATACCCTTAATACAAAATTTTAAATTTACCATCCCGGAATGCAAAAACATAAATTTACAATATTATTTGTTTTTTTAACTTTCCCAAAATCATTTATTCGTGAAAATCTGTTAAATATTAACGAAATTTTGTAACAAAAAAGTTATCAAAATCAGGCAATACAAAGCACTTCGGCTGCCTATCTTTTAGGCGCTTAGCTCTCTCTTCGATACTAGAGCTCATAGGTATAAACTTATTATAAATTTACTATTTTGTTCATTATTTCATCAATATCCACTCAAGAAATCCCGAAAAATTTTTAACAGTATTTAAAATTTTAACATGTTTTGTATTAAAATTTTAAATACTGTTTAAAATTATAAAAAATATTTTATATTCTTTAAAGTTTATTCATTTGGGAGGGAAGGATTATTTCATGGATCATTCGAACTCTCCCCTCCTGAAAAAAATTGCTGTCTAGATACATATTACTGAAAATCGTTATTTAAAAACAAAAATTATACTATTAATCTGTATAATTATTGATAATAGTTTGAATGTACAGTATACTGTATGCCTTAAATGAAATACATTAAAAAACAAAAAAGTAAAAGATTAAACATAATTTTTTTGTAGTTATGAATCGGATCTTACATAAGACTGAAACTTCAACATGTAATAAATTAAAATTTTAATTCAATTTGTTTTGTTTATATTGATTAATTTCTATATTCTAATTAATACCTACAATTGTATCAATTGTATCTAGAATATTATTATTGTATTTTATTTAAAGTAATGGGACTCTTAAGGACTCTATAATTTTTAAGACTTCTTTAGGAGCTTTTAAACTTTTGATTCCGATAAAAATTTGTTATAATAATTAAAAAAATAACAGCAATAGAAGATCTGATTAAATTTTTTCTATGGAAAAATCTCTTAAGAAAATATAAGCAGTTTTTTTTTTTTTTTTTTGTTTGTAGTTGTTTGTTTGTGCGATTTTGTATTTGGTTGTAAATGAAATGAAAAGTAGGCGACTCACCCACATAGACGGCGGTGCTGTTGTGTTGAGGGTCGTAAGGACAAAGGGCCTGTCCAGTCTTCTCTTTTTCAATTACGTAGAGACCATTCTGCAAATAAAAAAAACGAATATCGTCATTTTATTTAATGAGAAAAGAGAGAAAGAGAGAGAAGGAAAGAAATTGCTTGATGGTAAATGTTATTTTTTTTGAGAGGACGAATTAGAATTAATTTATTAAGATAGTGATGAGAGTGAATGTCATTTTAGAAAATTTTTATAAACTCAAATGATTATTTAGAAATTAAAGAATCGACAGAGTTAAATTAGGTTAAAATTGACTTCCGAACAAAAATTTATCAAATTTTTACTTTCTCTTACCCTATATATGAAATATAGAGAGAGAAAGTATTGCGATCATGTTAAAAATTCGATGTCGAGATTTTTAGTATTATGGTGAGTTAAATCTGTTTACTTATTGATAAAAGATGGCGTTAAGATAGTTCTAGCCAATCAGAAAGCTTAACTGTCACTTCTGTCATTTAACTATTTTGTTATGGCTTAAATATTAATAGAAATGCCTGAACCCACAATATATATATATTAATTACAACGGTTATCGTCTAAATTCTTAAATTCGAAAATACTGTGTGAATGTGTGTGTGAGTGTGAGTGTGAATGTTTTTTAATTTAAAAAAAAAAACTATTTTGTTCGTTATTTTTATTTAATTATAATTTGAATATAATAATTTTTTTTTTTTTTTTTTTCATCTTAGCTTCAATTTTTTAAAATGCAAATGACCCTGAATCTTAGGCCATATAGACTTCAACGGTACACATTATTTTTAGATATGGTAAATTTAGGGGGGGGGGGGCATATTTATTTATACCATTTGGTATTCAAATTTTTTAAATAAATTAATTGGACTGCCTGAGATGCGAACCCGTGCCTCGAGGCTTTAAGACTATCATTATTTGTCTAGTCTTTCAAGGGGGAGGGGGTGAAAGGGGGATTTTTAATTAGTTAATAAAAATAAAATTTCTATTAAGAAAATAAAACTAATTCATTTAAAAAAAAAAATTCTTAAAATGCCTTAACTTGCTCTTAATAAAAAATGAGACTATTCATCATTTTGAATATTTATTTATTTATTTTTGAACTTTCTTTTTTTGACATATTACGTCGATTCCATATATTTATATTAATTGTTATTTCTTTTACTATGTTCTTCTCTAACATTGTTTATAATAATGTCCTTATTCATAAAAATATATTTTTTTATATTCAAATATTATGCCTATGTAATATTGTAACTACGATAAATTTGAATATACAACAAATACAATAAATCAATACATATAATTTTTCATTAAATGATCGTCCGCCAAAAATAATTAGTTTATTTTAATATTACATATTTATCAAAATTTGCTTTTATATTAATGAAATAGTTCAGTGATTTATTGGCTACATCTCCCCCTCCATTGGTAAAATTTATCAAAACCTCAGTATTGAATAGAGTTTAATTTAATCAAGAAAAAAAAGTTTAATTTATAATAGAATTTGTTTGAGGGTAGTTTTTTTTTTTTTTTTTTTTTTAGAATGAAACGAAATTTATTATGCATCTAATAACATGTAACCTTTCTAGGATTAGTAAATGAGATAGACATCATTTGGGTTTGGGCAAATTTGTCAAAAACGAATTGGTAATCGCTTCAACTGCCACCCCTCATCCTCCGACTCTCTACATTGTAACCAAATATCTAATAAAATTTTAAATGGACCATCATTTGTACTGAGAAGGGTTAATTAAAATAGATGGCGCCACATACAAGTGCTTATATATTATATGTGTGTATAAACTTTTGACATTTTCCAATTTCAACTTAATTTTTGTAACCGAATGTGACAAAAGCTAATGGAAACTAAGCCCCATCTCTCCCCCTCCTACCCCAATGACATATCGGTATCGTTTAACTACCCTTATTCAATATTGACATGTACTTAATAATCAAACATAAAATTTAATTGCCTCAAACAATTGAAATCCGTCGATAAAAATGGAAGTCCGAATATATCTATCATTTTTCAATCATTTTTTTGAGTGAAGCATCTATCTATCTAAATATCTATTTATCAAGAGGAAAAAGTGATTTTTTTTTTTAATGAACTTTTAGAGAGAATTAATGAAAAATTAAAGTACAAGTTTAGATATTGTAGATATTAACCGATTCAAAGTTAAATATACTTTTGATTATTATGTTATACTAACAGGTGGCAATCTACAGGGGGATGGCGGAGGGAAGGGAGGGGGAAGGCACATTCCAGATCCTCCAATTTTAAATTTACACTAGGAACCGTTCAACAGTATTACTTTCATCTCTAAATTTTATGAATTTTTTTCCAAGATTTTATATGATTTCAGTCAATTTTAATTTTAATTAAAGGTCTTTAGTGCAGTGATAGAGGTCCCGCCGCTTGTATTAGGACTAGAAAAGTTTTCTAAATTGAAATGATTATCAATTAATTTAGAAAAGTATGAATCGGATCCATGGGCGTATCCAGCTCAAAACGAAAGGGAGGCGGGGAGCAACTTTTCTAATATTCATTTTATTATTTCACCACAACCTAACTGGAAATAGAATGGCGTGAATATTTCAGTTTCTTATTTATATTTTTTATTATTCGAATTTACAGGAAAGTGAAGTAAAAAGATTTTTTTCATTTTTAAAAATTTTAAAAAACGATTAAAAAAAAATTATTTCACTGGATCAGCTTCTGAATACTAACTAGAGTATTTTAAGAGTTTATTTTTATTTTTAATCTAAACAAATTTGATCAATAAAAAAAAAATTATTTTACCATCACTTTAAAAAAAAAAAAAAAAAACGCAATTACCAAAAATTTTTGGCGTGTAAGAATGAGCTATTCTATCTATTTAATGAGTTAGCTACATCAGAATAGAAGGTTAAAGTGATTTATAAAACAAAAAACCGGCAAATTAAGAAGACTTCTCTCATTTTGGTCCGCGCATTATCATTACCATTAAATGAATAAAACACCAAAACGGAAAAAAGGATCTTAAAACTAGACAATAAAAAAAAAGTTGTTTTGTTTAAAGGACTCGGAAATATAATCATTAGGGCAAAAAGTCGAAAGCATCAATTAAATAAAATGTTAAGGGGTTGAAATTTATTATAACAGTAACCTGCTAAGAAATTTTTAATTTATTTATACGAAGAGAACAATATTCAACTAGAAGATAAAGCAGGTGATAAAGAATTTTATATTAATTCCAAGCTCAAAATAAATCTTATTAATTTATGAAGTAATGAAAGAAGCAAAATCTCCTGAGCCTGACCGCACATTACATAACTTTGCTATCATTTTTTTACATACATATATTTAGTTTCCGATAGTATATTTGAACTCGAAATTCATAATCATAATTCGGAATAATTTTGTTAGCATGATAATCATCTGTTCTATGTATTAGAGTTTAATCTATAAAATGAATGAATTCTAATCAAAATTGTTAAAACCGTTTTTGAGAAAATCAAAAAAACTAAAAAATACTTTTATTCAAAAGTCTCATACCAAGAAAAAAGTAATAAAGAATATAAATAATTAATTAATTTGAATCAATAAATATTTAATCAAAATCGTAGGAGCGAATTTTGAGAAAATCGAAAAAAAAAAACAACTGAAAAATTACATCTGTAAAGTACTAGTACTTTTTAGCCGATTTTGTTCAAAAGCTTATTTTCACGCCCTGAGGGGTGCCTAACTTAAATATAAAATTTCACCCTCTTAGCTCAATTCCTTCATACTTTAAATTGAACACAGACAGACTTTTTTTGACTCAGGGAATCTCAAAACATGAATTTTCATCAAAATCTCGACATCGAATTTTTTGACATGCATCCAATACTTACTCTCTCTATTTATATATGAGGAATTCAGAGCGAAAATTCACTTTTTTTCTCTTTTGAGAGAAAATGAATCAAGCCTTATATTTAATTCCTCTTAAGTCGCCGACCCCGCACCGTGGGAATAATCAGGCGAGGAAAGAAGAAGAAGAAAATTTAATTCCTCTTAAAATATAGACCTACAACATTTATTTATTGTACATCTCAGCAATTTTTAGATATTTTCCAGATTTTTTTTTTTATTACGTTATATTATTTATTACATTAAGGAACTGTTGCACTCTGGAGGATTAGTATTGAAACTCGGATCCATGATTCATTATTACACGGAATAACTACTATAATTTACTATCCAAAAAGGGAAAAATAAGAAAATTGTTTACTTTTGCACTTGGTCCATTTTGCTTTGAACCACTCATATGCAGTATATATATAAACATATATCTAATGTGCGATTTATTAACCCAATTAAGGATTTTTTTTTTGACTTAAAAAAATTCTTTAAAGATTTGTGGCTGTAAAAGTAGCTTTTAAGTTAAATTCGAGAGAATAGTAAATCCCCCAAAGAGGAGGTGAATATGGGATTGGGAGGCTGAGGTGGTTTCCTTTCTAGGGTTTTGATTTGATCCAATTATAACCAACAAGGGGTTGCCCACCAACCACCAAAGATATCGAATTAATGTAAAACTCGGCACCCGGCCTCTATTATTAACTTAAGATTTATGCCTCGAGAGGGGCCAAATTCACCCCCACCTCCCCACCTTCTTACTTTCATTTAACCAACCCATACGAGCATAATAATTCATATTCTATGGTTACCATATTCAAGGAGATGTGAAATAAAAATTATTTAAGAATATTTTATGAAATTAAATGATGAATTTAATTTAATTCATCAAGAAAGAAAATACCTTTTGTTTAAGAAATTATAAAAAAAATTAATTTATGAATGATGTCAATTTAAATAGGACTTTTTATTTAATTTTTTTTAACTAATAATTACTACCATTCTCATTAGAGTAGCCAGGGGTTCGGTTTGGGAGGAGGGGGGGGGATAAAAATCTAAGGAACTCCCCTCCACCAAACACTAAATAATACAACTTTTTTCTATTTGACAAAATAAACAATAAATTAAAATTGACTTCTCCCAAAATTTATAGTAGGCCTACTTGAAATAAATTAGTATTTTTTTTTTTAAGGCTTGGGGGGGGGGGGGGCACCTGAATACGCCAATGACCTAAGGTACCCACTAATTTTTGTGAAAAAAATCCAATTTTTGTAACAATTGTAATTCCAATTTTTTTAAGCATTAGCTGTTTCTATTGGTGATTGGGGTTGTAAAAAAATTAGAATTTTATAATATAAATTAAATTTGCAGTTATAATATAATATTATAAAAAATTACATACAAATCTTAATTTTAATCTCTATAAAATTTCAATTAGCTTCTTCTTCTGCTTCTGCTTCTATTATTTAAGAGTGAATAATTCAACTGTGTGTGTGTGTGTGTGGCATTTTTAATGAGAGTAATTTGTTCCTTATTTATTTTAATAATAAACTTTTATGCAAATGAATTGGGTTTGCTCAAGGCCATTGATGTAAATTAACTCGAAGGGGTTTTAAAATTAATTGCCGATAATTTAAAGCACGAAGAAGAAAATAAAACCGAGACATTTTACATAAAAATTTGTTTTTAAGTTAAAAAAAAATTCCATGAAAACAGAAATTCATCGCTATCTCTTTTGGACTTGATTATTTATGTAATTTTCGGGTCTCTTATTCATACTTGTTTGGAATAAAATTGTCGTCATTGCATTGAATTTGCTTTTTTTTTGTCTTTCATTTCATAAATTGTTAGTTTCCTCTTTCTTTATTTCTTTCTCTCTGTCTTTTTTATTCTTTCTTTTGTTTGTAATCTAAAAATTTAATCAACTTAAAGGGGTGGGAGGGATGTGGTGGGGGCAGCAGCATATAGACGACAAATCGAGTTAAATATTTTAAAAAAATTTTCATCATTTTATTTACATAATTTGATCTTTTTTATACGATACTTGAAACCTTCTTGACATTAAATTAAACTTAGCATTATTATTGTATATTTTTTTTTTTATATTAAGAAACTTTTTTCTTGAAAATATAAACTTAAATTTAAGTAATTAATTAAGTATTTTTTTAAATAGTGGTGGTGAATGGTTTCATTTAGGACTATAGAGATTTGGATAAATAAAAAATCAGTTGTATCCTCATACTGTATCATTTTTATTTGGCAAATATTTCGACTCACATCAGGTTGATTCGTGAGGTCCCCCCTCCACCCTTCTCTTTCTCTCAAGAATTTTTAAAAAGCTCTCGGGCCTATGGGAAAAAGAAAATGTATATTTTATAAATTTTTAATAAAACTTTTTTTTGCCTTTATACAAAATTATATACAAGCCATGTCCAAAAAGCTTTCAGAAACTCGTTTCATGCAATTAGACTTCATATAAATAAACATATCTGGCTTATTAAGAAATTTTATATAAACTTCCACAAAAAAATTATCATTGTATTTGTAAAAAATAATATTAATTTGTTTTATGTATTTTATAAATACCCTATATATATTCCTATGAGGATTAAAGGATTAAATTGAGAAATTTAATTTTTTTTTAAATGCCTTTGATTTAAAATTTATTTTTATCTTTCTAAGTCTACACCCTTCTCGCTCTTATCTTTATATAGAAAAAAAAATCTCGACATCGAATTTTTGACATGATCGTAATAGCTTACTTTCTCTATATATATTTTATATAGGACTAGTCGCAAAGCCCGCCTTAGGTTAGGCGGGCTTTCCGCCTAGCCAGGGGGCTGCGCCCCCTGGACCCCTTGCTCGCCTTCGGCAAGCAAGTTTATTCCCAATTTGGGATATTTCTTGTTGCAATGCAAGTGTTAAGATGTTAAGGAAGGATCTTATATTCAAGCGAGGCGAGGTACCGATTGGGATCAGCACAAAAGGGTCTGTTTATGACTGTTTAAAGGGTCAGTCACCTCTCTTCGTTTTTCAACTGCTGCGTAGCCCCCACCCCCAGCCCATAGTCAGGTAGGAAGCTGGTTCACACAGCACAAAGAACGCTCTCTAATTTCTAGCCAACTTGTTGATTTTGTGTTCCCATATTGAAGAAATTTGATTATAATTAATTTTCCAAAATATTTAAGAGATTCAAATTATTACTACGTTACTCCCAGAGCCATGTATTATAGGTATATTTAATTTCAAATGGATTCATTGAAAACTGTGGATTTCTATAGAACATATACATACATATTTACATACATACATACATTTTTCCCATTTCATTTTTATATATATAGATAAGAGAAAGTAGGAATAATAAAAAATAAATTTGATAACAAAACGCCTTAATTCTTGGTTAGACCACCCTCACACTCGTAAATGTTTACATTTTTTTTTAGGGAGGAAGATGAAATTAAAATGAATGCCTCCCGCCCCCTCCCCCAACAAAAAAATTAATTATATATACCCTCTTGATTAGAAGAAAAGCAAATTATTTTTATAATTTATTATTTGCTGAAATGACAGAATTGTTGAATCGTCGAGGCCTAGGTGGAGGAAAAAATATATTTTAGGGAGTTCTTGCTACTTCTTAGTAGTTAAATTTTTTTCTCAACCATCCCTTTTGTTTTGTTAGAAATTTTTTTTTTTTTTTTTATTAATTATTCTTTCAAGCAGTGGTAAAACGAGTGAGAGCAACACAATGCAATTAACGTGTAAATTCAACTGGATAAATAAATATAAATTTATTATGACATAAGCTATAAATTCTCAACTCTTTACTTGGCACCCACGAATATAATTTCAAGTTTTCATTCTTTCTTCTCACTTTTTTTTCTTTCTCTCTTTATTATCAATGTGCGTTTCCTTCTTATTTTTCGCCAAAGTGAGTTTTTCGTTTTGTACACAAACCCGGAAAAGGGTGGGGATGTTGATTTGCATACTCCTTAAAGAATCCGAATAGTCGTATATATAGGCTACCCCAAAAAGCCGGAGATTAATCGTTTCAAACTATGCATTAAATAAAAAAAAAATTTCTTTAAAGAATTCTTTCATGCTTGAAATCACACACCCTGTTGTAATTTACTTTATTTATTAACTTTTGTTCCGTTTGTTTTTTTTTTTTTTTTTTCTGTTTGATAATCTGCCAAATTATTAAAAATTAAAGGTTGTATATCAATGCTAGTTTTCTTTTTATTTATTAAAATGTTTCTTTAGAAAAAAAAAAAATCAAGAGCAAAATGAATTAAAAATAAGCAATCGAATTTTTTTTTTTTAATATGTGTTGGTTTCACCGATTCAAAATACTTCAAGCTCCCTAACGGCCATAAAAGAAAACTATGCGCCTAGCGGCCATTGAAGGAAGCTTGCGCGCCACGTGACCATAACGGCATCACGATCAAGACGCCACGCCGCCATTACTGCTCTCTTACAACGTCTCGAACGCAATCAACACAGCTGCACCAGCGATTTTAACTAGCATCTTATGCTCTTTATTTATTATATTTTCATCAATATTTAAACCATACATATATCAAAGTATTTTTTATTTTATTAAACGTGTTCGAAGTACATTAAATGGTTTGTTTATAACGAAACTGTTCCGTGCAAATTATTTAATTTTTGTCTATGTTTTTTTGTCCTACTTCCCTCGGCATCTCGCTGAAACACAACAAAAAGTTCTGGTCCTTCGTTTCGGGATAATAAAAAACCAGTGAAATAAAAAATTAAATTGCATTTGTGAAGTGAACATTTATAAACAAACATCAACATTCATATATATATATAAAAAATATATATTTTGCACATTTACTTCAAATACTTCAAGTAAGCAATACAATTTTAATTTGACTTTATATATACAAATACTTTTTACACATATTTCATCATGTCGGAAAAACGAAACGTGTACAACCGTGCTTTACGGACACAATCTTTTGAGATTGGTCGTCTTAAAGAAATCCAAGTGAGTGCTAAATCTGATCTCATCTTTTACTTGGAACATTGTGAAAATGTGAGAGAAAAAATCATGCAGCTCATTGAAGATTTTCAACTCGTCCTTCAAGAGGAAAAAAAGGATGAAGATCTTGCTGAAACTAACAAGTTAAGTACACTTTTATTCAATTTAGACCAAATTGCATGTGAACTTAAACGTCAATTATTAAATATTGAATCCAAAAGTAAACTCTCATCTTCTCCAGCACCGGTCCCTCTTAAACAAGATAATATCAAATTACCTCGAGTTGAATTACCAACGTTTGATGGTCAGATAAATAAATGGAGCGAATTTTTCGATTTATTTACCGCAGCAGTGCATAATAATACTTCACTGTCTCCTGCACAAAAATTATCTTACCTCAAAGGTTGCCTCAAGGGCACTGCATCTGAACCTATAGCTTCACTTACTATCCGTGATGAACATTATGACGAAGCTTTAACAATTTTAAAGCGAAGATTTGAATCTCCCCAAAGAAATTGTTTACTCTCTCTTGGACATTTTACATAATTTTCCGCCTCTAACATCTGCAAGTAGCAAAAATCTACTTAAACTTGTAGATACATTTAGACAAGTAATTTGCCAACTCACTCATTGGAACTATTTTTATGGAGAGGATAATCCCTATTTATCCTATCTGCTTCTTCAAAAGATTGATTCCACAACTAAAAATCAATGGAAATTGTCTTTATCTGCTGATTTTAATAAACTACCAAATCTGAATGACATTTTCATGTTTTTAGAAAAAGCAGCATCATCGTCTCCAGGCCTTGCTTCACCAACGATTGTTAAAAAGCCTGCTAGCAATGCCAAATCAGCTGGACCTTTTATTAAAAAGAGTCTCACTGCAACACCAGTCACTGATTCTACCAGCACTAATCGCCCGCTTTACACAAATAGGCGAGGCGTACCTTATCAGTGTTTATTTTGTAAACAAAATCACCATACTGGTAGGTGCCACAAATTTTTAACTCTGAATCTGACTGAAAAAATAAACTTTATCAAGCAAGTTAATGCCTGCGAAAATTGTCTTTCCACTGGTCATAAACTAACTTCTTGTCCCAGCACTAGTTGCCGCACTTGTCACCAACGTCATCATTCTTCCATTTGTGACAAAGTCTCGGTCAAAACGGACAACAAGGGGCCTGTCTCAGCAGTAGGTTCATTGTCCACA
>JAKCPI010012186.1:0-14732 GCA_023213315.1 Euborellia annulipes | reverse complement strand
TAGTCTCAGATGTCGAATAAGTTTTTTTTTTTTTTTTTAATATCCCTTTTTTCATTATAATCGTATGGATGAAGGCTGTCGAATTTACAGGAAAGTGAAGTAAAAGATTTTTTTCATTTTTAAAAATTTTAAAAAACGATTAAAAAAAAATTATTTCACTGGATCAGCTTCTGAATACTAACTAGAGTATTTTAAGAGTTTATTTTTTATTTTTAATCTAAACAAATTTGATCAATAAAAAAAAATTATTTTACCATCACTTTAAAAAAAAAAAAAAAAACGCAATTACCAAAAATTTTTGGCGTGTAAGAATGAGCTATTCTATCTATTTAATGAGTTAGCTACATCAGAATAGAAGGTTAAAGTGATTTATAAAACAAAAAACCGGCAAATTAAGAAGACTTCTCTCATTTTGGTCCGCGCATTATCATTACCATTAAATGAATAAAACACCAAAACGGAAAAAAGGATCTTAAAACTAGACAATAAAAAAAAAGTTGTTTTGTTTAAAGGACTCGGAAATATAATCATTAGGGCAAAAAGTCGAAAGCATCAATTAAATAAAATGTTAAGGGGTTGAAAATTATTATAACAGTAACCTGCTAAGAAATTTTTAATTTATTTATACGAAGAGAACAATATTCAACTAGAAGATAAAGCAGGTGATAAAGAATTTTATATTAATTCCAAGCTCAAAATAAATCTTATTAATTTATGAAGTAATGAAAGAAGCAAAATCTCCTGAGCCTGACGGCACATTACATAACTTTGCTATCATATTTTTACATACATATATTTAGTTTCCGATAGTATATTTGAACTCGAAATTCATAATCATAATTCGGAATAATTTTGTTAGCATGGTAATCATCTGTTCTATGTATTAGAGTTTAATCTATAAAATGAATGAATTCTAATCAAAATTGTTAAAACCGTTTTTGAGAAAATCAACAAAACTAAAAAATACTTTTATTCAAAAGTCTCATACCAAGAAAAAGGTAATAAAGAATATAAATAATTAATTAATTTGAATCAATAAATATTTAATCAAAATCGTAGGAGCGAATTTGAGAAAATCGAAAAAAAAAAAACAACTGAAAAATTACATCTGTAAAGTACTAGTACTTTTTAGCCGATTTTGTTCAAAAGCTTATTTTCATGCCTCAGGGGAGTGCCTAAATTAAATATATAATTTCACCCTCTTAGCTCAATTCCTTCATGCTTTAAATTGAACACAGACACACATAACAGACAGACTTTTTTTTTGACTCAGGGAATCTCAAAACATGAATTTTCATCAAAATCTCGACATCGAATTTTTTGACATGCATCCAATACTTACTCTCTCTATTTATATATGAGGAATTCAGAGCGAAAATTCACTTTTTTTCTCTTTTGAGAGAAAATGAATCAAGCCTTATATTTAATTCCTCTTAAGCCGCCGACCCCGCACCGTAGGAATAATCAGGCGAGGAAAGAAGAAGAAGAAAATTTAATTCCTCTTAAAATATAGACCTACAACATTTATTTATTGTACATCTCAGCAATTTTTAGATATTTTCCAGATTTTTTTTTTTTATTACGTTATATTATTTATTACATTAAGGAACTGTTGCACTCTGGAGGATTAGTATTGAAACTCGGATCCATGATTCATTATTACACGGAATAACTACTATAATTTACTATCCAAAAAGGGAAAAATAAGAAAATTGTTTACTTTTGCACTTGGTCCATTTTGCTTCGAACCACTCATATGCAGTATATATATAAACATATATCTAATGTGCGATTTATTAACCCAATTAAGGATTTTTTTTTGACTTAAAAAAATTCTTTAAAGATTTGTGGCTGTAAAAGTAGCTTTTAAGTTAAATTCGAGAGAATAGTAAATCCCCCCAAAAGAGGAGGTGAATATGGGATTGGGAGGCTGAGGTGGTTTCCTTTCTAGGGTTTTGATTTGATCCAATTATAACCAACAAGGGGTTGCCCACCAACCACCAAAGATATCGAATTAATGTAAAACTCGGCACCCGGCCTCTATTATTAACTTAAGATTTATGCCTCGAAAGGGGCCAAATTCACCCCCCACCTCCCCACCTTCTTACTCTCACTTAACCAACCCATACGAGCATAATAATTCATATTCTATGGTTACCATATTCAAGGAGATGTGAAATAAAAATTATTTAAGATTATTTCACGAAATTAAATGATGAATTTAATTTAATTCATCAAGAAAGAAAATACCTCTTTTGTTTAAGAAATTATAAAAAAAATTCATTTATGAATGATGTCAATTTAAATAGGATTTTTTATTTAATTTTTTTTAACTAATAATTACTACCATTCTCATTAGGGTAGCCAGGGGTTCTGTTTGGGAGGAGGGGGGGGGATAAAAATCTAAGGAGGTCCCCTCTACCAAACACTAAATAATACAACTTTTTTCTATTTGACAAAATAAACAATAAATTAAAATTGACTTCTCCCACAATTTATAGTAGCTTGAAATAAATTAGTATTTTTTTTTTTAAGGCTTGGGGGGGGGGGGGAGGGCACCTGAATACGCCAATGACCTAAGGTACCCACTAATTTTTGTGCAATGTACAATTGTAATTCCAATTTTTTTAAGCATTAGCTGTTTCTATTGGTGATTGGGGTTGTAAAAAAATTAGAATTTTATAATATAAATTAAATTTGCAGTTATAATATTATAAAAAATTACATAAAAATCTTAATTTTAATCTCTATAAAATTTCAATTAGCTTCTTCTTCTGCTTCTATTATTTAAGAGTGAATAATTCAACTGTGTGTGTGTGTGTGTGGCATTTTTAATGAGAGTAATTTGTTCCTTATTTATTTTAATAATAAACTTTTATGCAAATGAATTGGGTTTGCTCAAGGCCATTGATGTAAATTAACTCGAAGGGGTTTTAAAATTAATCGCCGATAATTTAAAGCACGAAGAAGAAAATAAAACCGAGACATTTTACATAAAAATTTGTTTTTAAGTTAAAAAAAAAATTCCATGAAAACAGAAATTCATCGCTATCTCTTTTGGACTTGATTATTTATGTAATTTTCGGGTCTCTTATTCATACTTGTTTGGAATAAAATTGTCGTCATTGCATTGAATTTGCTTTTTTTTTTTGTCTTTCATTTCATAAATTGTTAGTTTCCTCTTTCTTTTATTTCTTTCTCTCTGTCTTTTTATTCTTTCTTTTGTTTGTAATCTAAAAATTTAATCAACTTAAAGGGGTGGGAGGGATGGGGTGGGGGCAGCAGCATATAGACGACAAATCGAGTTAAATATTTTTAAAAAATTTTCATCATTTTATTTACATAATTTGATCTTTTTTATACGATACTTGAAACCTTCTTGACATTAAATTAAACTTAGCATTATTATTGTATTTTTTTTTATATTAAGAAACTTTTTTCTTGAAAATATAAACTTAAATTTAAGTAATTAAGTATTTTTTTAAATAGTGGTGGTGAATGGTTTCATTTAGGACTATAGAGATTTGGATAAATAAAAAGTCAGTTGTATCCTCATTATACTGTATATTTTTTATTTGACAAATATTTCGACTCACATCAGGTTGATTCGTGAGGTTCCTATATCCCCCCCCCCCTCCACCCTTCTCTTTCTCTCAAGAATTTTTAAAAAGCTCTCGGGCCTATGGGAAAAAGAAAATGTATATTTTATAAATTTTTAATAAAACTTTTTTTTGCCTTTATACAAAATTATATACAAGCCATGTCCAAAAAGCTTTCAGAAACTCGTTTCATGCAATTAGACTTCATATAAATAAACATATCTGGCTTATTAAGAAATTTTATATAAACTTCCACAAAAAAATTATCATTGTATTTGTAAAAATAATATTAATTTGTTTTATGTATTTTATAAATACCCTATATATATTCCTATGAGGATTAAAGGATTAAATTGAGAAATTTAATTTTTTTTAAATGCCTTTGATTTAAAATTTATTTTTATCTTTCTAAGTCTACACCCTTCTCGCTCTTATCTTTATATAGAAAAAAAAAAATCTCGACATCGAATTTTTGACATGATCACAATAGCTTACTTTCTCTATATATATTTTATATAGGATAAGAGAAAGTAGGAATAATAAAAAATAAATTTGATAACAAAACGCCTTAATTCTTGGTTAGACCACCCTCACACTCGTAAATGTTTACATTTTTTTTTAGGGAGGAAGATGAAATTAAAATGAATTGCCTCCGCCCCCTCCCCCCAACAAAAAAATTAATTATATATACCCTCTTGATTAGAAGAAAAGCAAATTATTTTTATAATTTATTATTTGCTGAAATGACAGAATTGTTGAATCGTCGAGGCCTAGGTGGAGGAAAAAAATATATTTTAGGGAGTTCTTGCTACTTCTTAGTAGTTAAATTTTTTCTCAACCATCCCTTTTGTTTTGTTAGAAATTTTTTTTTTTTTTTTTTTATTAATTATTCTTTCAAGCAGTGGTAAAACGAGTGAGAGCAACACAATGCAATTAACGTGTAAATTCAACTGGATAAATAAATATAAATTTATTATGACATAAGCTATAAATTCTCAACTCTTTACTTGGCACCCACAAATATAATTTCAAGTTTTCATTCTTTCTTCTCACTTTTTTTTTTCTTTCTCTCTTTATTATCAATGTGCGTTTCCTTCTTATTTTTCGCCAAAGTGAGTTTTTCGTTTTGTACACAAACCCGGAAAAGGGTGGGGATGTTGATTTGCATACTCCTTAAAGAATCCGAATAGTCGTATATATAGGCTACCCCAAAAAGCCGGAGATTAATCGTTTCAAACTATGCATTAAATAAAAAAAAAATTTCTTTAAAGAATTCTTTCATGCTTGAAATCACACACCCTGTTGTAATTTACTTTATTTATTAACTTTTGTTCCGTTTGTTTTTTTTTTTTTTTTTCTGTTTGATAATCTGCCAAATTATTAAAAATTAAAGGTTGTATATCAATGCTAGTTTTCTTTTTATTTATTAAAATGTTTCTTTAGAAAAAAAAAAACAAAAGCAAAATGAATTAAAATAAGCAATCGAATTTTTTTTTTTTAATATGGTTGTTATTAATATTCATTTATTCAAATATTTTTCGTTCTAAAATACATGAAAACAAAGAAGAGTAAATGACACTATAATGATGAAATGCATTCACTTTATGAGTTCTCTATACCATTTATTTAATTGCTTAAATTTGCATAATATTATTTCATATTGTATTTAATATAGTATGTTAAAAAAAGAATACCAATATAGATTTTATTCTAATTAAACAAATGAAAGAAGTCGATTGTATAAGTAGAACTAGTATATTTATAAAACGCCTAAAAGTAGAACAAGTTAAGAATTACATTTTTCAAAAAATAGGCTTAAAGAAAATAGAGTAAGATTAAGTTTTAGAAACACAGGGGATTAAAGATGAACTAATAATTGAATTATAAATAGGAAAACTAAGCAATACGAGAACAAAAGTTGATTGGCATTCCTGGAAGATAGGCAACACAATTGACTAATTTATGAATTTACAAGAGTTCTCAACAAGTTATTTGGTATCCACATCGGACCGCCTGGGATCCGAACCCGCTTGGCTTCCAGACTATCATTATTGACATTTGTCAACAACTCTACCCTCTCAGCCAGGATGGGGGAGAGGGTGGGATATTTTTATATTATTTGGAATGAAGAAGATTGAAAAAAGCCTAAACTGATTTTTTTAATTTAAGTAAATATCATGGTTGCTGAGAGGTAGGGGACCAAATGACAAATTCACTAATTGATTTCTATTGCTCTAGACTAGCGGTTCTTAATTATTTTAGAAACACGAAACACTTAATAGTTCAAACGTACAAAATATTAAAAGAAAAGTAATTTTGTATGAATGAAGAATAAGAAAATATTTTATAATTGAAAATTGTATAAATGATTCCAGCTGGCCTGATGACGAAATCGAATGTAATGTTATATCTAAAAAATATATTAGTCATTTGGGCTGCCTATCTTCCAGTAAACAAACAAGCATAGTTATGTCCGATTTCTGGAATGTTAGATATCGAACCAATAGCTTTAAGAATACGATAACCTTTCAAAAAGCATTGCTTAAAGGTTATATTTATCACGAATGTGTAAAGTTTTGTGGTTTGAATTATTATTATTAGGGGAATTTTAATTATAGACCACATTAATTAATTATTTATTAAAAATATAAATACTGTACAACGTTTCGACTGTTTATTCTGTAGCCGTTATCAAGAACTGTGCACTTGCTCCTACTCAAGTGAACTGACTGCCATGTCAGTTACGTGCCTTTTATATACAACGACGTCAGTGCCATCTGCAGGCATTCCTATGAAGTTAGATTCAAATTTTCCCTCTATTTCACTCAATCCCATGAAGTTCGTCACGATCATCAGAGCATAAATAAAAATCATGATGTTACAATATGTAAACACTTGCTCTGATGATCTTGAGTAACTTAATGGGAATGAGTGAAATGGTACTTGGGGAATCAATAAATATATAGATTGTTAAACTTATTTTCTAACAACCGGGCATAAGAGTACTAATTCTCTGTTTACTATAGGCGTAGTTATATTAAATTCTTTAAAGGCTTTTTTTTGTGTCTCTAAATTATTCACATCTGATAAGATAATTATCACGAACGAGTTGTTTTTATAGACACCTCTAGAGCCCTTTCCTTCTAGTGTTAATTTAAGCCCAAAGTCAATTAGTCCAACCCGAGTGTGAAATAATGTCTGTCTGTCTGTCACTCATTCCCGCCCTTTTGCCACTCCGGAGATCGATGAGCCTTGCGAGGTTAATTCAACCCTTTAAACACTGAAATCTAAGAATGAAAAGAGAGAATCTTGAAGGGAAGGGTTGGGGAGGTCGAATGAACTTTGGCCACACCCCACTTACGGGGGTGTGCGAATCATTCAAAGCGCATGCGTAGTTGATTAATTGCACTTGCATCTGCTACCAGATTATTACACCTAACCTTGAATAATTAAATTAAATTTCAAAATTGAAATTGTGATTACGAAATTAGGTAAATTTTCGTAATAGAACAAATTTCTACCTTGTTCACTTGGGTTTAAAATATTTATTTATTATTGATTAATATTTATTAATAAAGCGAAGGGATTAAAGTTTAGTGATTAGCCATTTTGAAATTGATTAAATTGACATATAATTTTGTTTTGGAAGATTTTTTTAAGGATATAAACTATTTTTATTACCTAATATTGGAATTAATTAATCATAGGAATATAAAATTAAATTTTATAAATAATTTAGTTGTTTTATGTAATCTCTCAGTTTTATTTATACACCTGCATTTTTCCTATTTTTACCCCTTCCAACTTTCTTAAAAATAAAGTTTTGTCTGGCCACTAATCGGGAGAGATCGTTCTATAATTCGAACTAGGCCACTTATCATCTCTATAATTCGAATTTTTTCTAGCAATTCTGAAGAAAAAAGGAAGAAATTTTACAAAATCATTTGAACGGAAATCGGAAGCAGTGAATTCCCTATTCTCAATCTTCGTCAATCTTTCGACCTTAATTTAAAATCGAGATTTAGAAATAAAAAATTTTTTTGAAGAAAGAACATTAAAAGTGATTTATGAATAAAAATTTTTTTAATCACGACCACATTTAAGAAATATACATAAAATTACATTCCTAATAACGATGTAGATGCCTTTATAATCCTCATAAGGAACTGGAGCACCCAAAAATTAGTCTCCTTTTCTAAATTTCTATAAATTATCAAGAATAGGTTGTTAAATTTTGTAGTGTATATTTTTATATGTAGGAAGGTCTGATAATGAGATATGTGTCCCAAAATTTCTCGATTTCTTGTTTCACAGAGGTCTTATGAATACATTTTTTGAAAATCATGATCTAAGAAATTTACATAAAACTTTTTCGCTGCTCCTTCTCCTTACAAATTTTCAAAATCTTTATTTATTTCAAATGATTGGTAGGCAATTCAATTGTAAATGAACTCCTGACCTCTAACACAAAAGAAGAATCTCTACCACTAAGGCAAATTTTCAAACGAAATGAAAATCAATATTTATTATCTATTATTGCACCATCCATTCTTATTCATCTGTGGGAAGATATTTAAAATAACTATTGTTTAAGGCAATATTTATCCTAAAAACCTATACGTAAATTTTGTCAACACAAAAAACATATTTCCAGATGTAATATTGATTCTAAAATAACTTTCTGTAACGAAATATTCATTCAATGAAAATTATAGAAATACAATTTTTTTTCTCTTCGTAATTGTTAAAGCTAAAACAAAAAAAAGTTTTTTTTTTTAATATATAATCCCGAGACCGAGTGACGTTTGGCCTCATATATTCGAGAATAAACAGAAAATAAACCCGAGCCTAATATGCGGTTGTGTATTTAACTGCTCAGTCATATGATGAGAGAAGCGTTTTTGATGGCCGGTTCTTTGTTTCATAACGAGAATTCAAGAGCTCCACAGCCGGACTTTATATTTTAGCTGACACAAACATAAACCTATATATAGGTTTATAAATACAGCAACAACACAAACTCGATATTACTTGCTGTTGTTTTTCCCTCTGCGGCCGTTGTTGTTTGCTTTACGCGTGCGTCCGTAAAAAATTTCCTCGGCAGGGTTTTTTTTTTTTTATTTTCAATTAATACAGGACACGAGGGGACTGGGCCAATAAAAAGGGGCTGCACCCCCCTTCACTGGGGGGACTTAAATACAATGCAACATATCGATAAAATGTAACATATTGCCAGAGGAAATGAATACTTGGGGAAAATTTATGGCTTGTAATAAGAAAATAGAAAAATCTTAAGATGTGATGGTATAAATAAAATTTCAATTTAAAGATACAGTCATGTTCAAAAGAATATTAATAACATAGATTATATGTAAATAAAAAATTTAAGATTCCCCACCCCCAGATTTCGTCAAAGCATTTATAATGAGCTAATATTTGAATAAATAAAAATCTGGTGTGATGGCCACACACAACTTTCTCTTACCTTCGGAACGAAAGTTGTGTTGTGCTTGTCACACCAGATTTTTTGTGTCGACATGTATTTAGTTCCCGACAGTCGGAACATTTGAATTCAGATGTAAAATTTAAAGTATGGAAAATATTTATATTTTGTTACCATCAACCATTTCTCCTATCTTCCCTATGAAATACAAGAGTAAAGTGGTCTTCAGAAGATTTCAATCGCAAAATGAGAATATACATTTTAAAGACATCTAATAATTGATTTTTGAATTTTAAAAAAATCGTTGGACAAATTTTGAGAAAATCGAAAAAACTGAAAAGTACATCAGTAAAGTCTAGTAATCTTTCCGATTTTGATTAAAAGCTTATTTTTCCTCCCGAGTGTTTAAGTTAAATATAAATTTCAACCTCGTACTCAATTCCTTCACTTACACAGACACACCCACCCACCCACCCACCCACCCACACACAACAACCATTCACCACTTTTTAACCCAAACCACACGACCATTTTGAAAATCAGAAAAAAAAGTATGATATTATCTACTAAAAAGGATTAAATGAGATTTAATAGCAATTAGGTTGATAATTGGAGGGATTATTAAATTTATAATAATACCAAAGTGTAATAATTGGTTCAAATTCTGAAAAATTACCTTTATAGGTGTCAAAATATAATTTTATTTTAAAAAATTTGGACACAGCATGAAAGTTGTGTTCTGTGCTTATTACACCAGATATTTTTTGTCAACATATATTACGTTTCCGGTGGTAGAGTAGAATTTCAGAAAAATATAATATTTATATTTCGTTTGTATGTCATCCATTTCTCATCTTTCTTATGAAGTACAAACGTAAAGCGTGCATCAAACAATTTCAAGGGCAAAATGAGAATATACATTTTAAAGAGCATGATTTATGAATTTTAATCAACATCATTATAGCAAATATTGAGAAAATTTAAAAAAAAATCTGAAAAAGTACATCAGTAAAGTACCAGTATTATTTGACCGATTTTGTTTAAAAGCTTCGTTTTTCATGCCAGGGGGGTACCTAACTTAAATACAAAATTTCGACCTCCTAGCTCCTAGCTCCTAGCTCCTAGATATTTTGCTCACAGACAGACACCCACTTTTTTTGGACTCAGGGGACCTCAAAACGTGTATTTCCATCAAAATCTCAACTTCGAATTTGTTTTAAGGGAGGGGGGGGTAAACTTTTTTCTGACTTTACCGAAAATTTACTTACAAATAGGTATCTAAAATTTGGCTAAACGTTATTTAATTAAATTAATTTTCTAGAGATTATATACAGTATTTTATAATATAAAATTTAAAAGGATCAGAAGTCCCCCCTGCCCCCCCCCCCCAAAGACTTCTCTGTTTGAAGCTACCGGTTATCTTTAGAAACGGATATTTTTTTTTTTATTGTATGTGCTTATTTAATAAAAGATTTTTTTTTTCAAAAGACCCACTTTTTCTTATCAATGTTTGAATTTAAAATTTATAAAAAGGTTAAGCCTTTTTGGCGCTAGACTGCACAAAAACAAACGTAAAATATAAAGATAATACATAAAATAGCTTTCATTTGAAGAACATTTAAGGCCGCGCATTAGAAAAAGGAAAATAATTAAAGTAATTGAGTCGATTAATTAAAATACCGTTTCTGTTTCTCCTTTTTAAACATCAAAAGGAAATATTAGATAAGAGGATCACATCAAAAGAATTCTAAGATAAATTTTATCATATTTTCCCCCGAGAGATATTTAAAGAAATCTCCTTGGTTTTATTTTATAAGCCTCTCTTCTACTCTCAAATTTATAATACATATCAAGAGAACATTTTATTTTTTTTTTCATCTTCGTCTATCTGAACTCAAAATACGGCGCAAAAGAGATTAAAGAATATGAATTTTTTATTATTTACTACGGAAAGTATTTTCTTTTTTATAATATAATTTTTTTATAAAGGAGTTTTTTTTATCTTCTGAGCTTTAAAAATTTAAATTTTAATTCGTAACATTTATAAAAATCAATTTGATAGGATCTGACGGATAAAAGGTTTTGATCTTTATATATATGTAAGAGATGTGGAATGAATTTTTGATACAATGTATTTATTAATATAATCAATCAATGGAATGTAATTATTAATATATTTTATATTCTTCATAAGTTTTAATTTTATTTTTTAATAAGTTTATTTGTATAAAAAATATTAAAAAAATTTGTCTTTGTAACAAGAGTGAACAGGAGAATAGAATAGTAGAGGAGTGTGTTGGCTCCAAAAAAAAAAAAAAATAATCTCCTCTCTGTTTTTTATCTCCGGGTACATTATTCATTGGTAATTTATCATATAAATTATATATATATATTGAGTATAGAAAGAAAATCTTTATAATTGAATAAAATATCTGATTTGTGCTGCACTCTTGTGGAAACTTTAAAAATTATACTTATAATTCTAAAAGTCTCCACAGGGTCGCAGCACTAATCAGGTAGAGATAGATATCCTCTTAATTTATATGATATATTAGCAAAGAATATACCCGGAGATTAAAAACAGAGAGGTGTTTTTTTTTTTTTTTTTTTTTTTTTTTTTTTTTTTACTCCAACACACTCCTTTACTATTCTATTCTCCTGTTCACTCCTGTTACAAAGACCATATTTTTAATACAAGTTTATTAAAAAATAAAATTAAAAAGTATGAAGAATTATTAATAATTAATAATCATTATATAAATATATACAATTAATATTAACAATTAATTAATTAGCTGTACGTGGTTTTTTATTTATCACCAATATAATCTCGGAGGCTATTTCCCCTCTTCACCGTAGCGCCTCACTGATTAATATGTTGGTAAATAAAAACCACGTGCAGCTGGTTATGTTATAACAACTGAAATACAAGCATTAGAGTGATTAATAATAAAAAAAACATTTAATTGGTAATTGGATTGCCTACCTTCCAGCACCCACATATGAACTAATATATGAACAGAGTATATATAATCATTTCAAGTTTTTATCAACCATAAGCAGTTAAGCACAAAAAAATATTATTAGGCTATAAATTATAAATATTTATTAATTAAGGTAAATTTAAGAAAGAATTTAATCAGGAATTATTTTAAATAAATAGCCTAATAAAAAATTTTGATTTATCTTATGAATTAAAAAAAATATATATATTACTCTTTTATAAATCAGAGGGAAAAAAATGAATTTTAAAAACATTCTCACTTCAAAATAGCACCATGCAGATTACTTTACCTTTTTTTTTTATTTGAAAAAATTATTATAATTTTTTTATGATTTTATTACAGCTATAAAAAGTTTTATCTCCTCAGATATCATAATTTAATGCTTGAATTTAGGGAATTAAATAAAGAGAAAGAATGTTTAAATTTTAAGAGAAAATGCTTTAAGTTTATATATGACTATTTTGAGATAGGGTGTTTATAAAATAATTAGCTACAACTGATTATGAAAAAAAATTTAAAGCAAAATGAATTTTATAAAATTTAATGCCTTCTTTTTGGGAGAGGGGGTGGGGTAATTTCTTTCACTATCCACCTTCAGAAGGAGGAAACTTTAGTTAGCAATTTTGGATACATTTTTTGCGGTAACTGTGATTTGAGTTTTCTCTCTACCCTTGTAATCCGCCGCCTGTATAACACACAAGGTGATATGGTTGCCTATCTCCTGCGATTGAAATTTCGGTTACATCACTAATTTGTTCATTTTCTCGATCATTTAAGGGGTCGTTTCATGGGCGTACCCAGCGAGGGGCAGGGGGCAGATGCCCCCCCCCCCCTAGAAGCAACAAAAAAAAAAATTAAATGTTTATAAAGTGATGAAACGAAACAAAATTGGTGGTTGGCGACGAGGAATGATTCTTTTTGTTAGGACTCGAGGGTTTTTAGGCCTTTAATTCGAAGGCTTTACCCCTCTATATAAAAAATAGCTATGTCACAATCTGGACGACCATGATCTGCCCCCCCCCTCCCTGGACGACCATGATCTGACCATGCCCCCCCCCCCCTAGATTTGATCCTGGGTACGCCCATGGGTCGTTTAAAAAAAAAATAAATTTCGGGATTAATGTTTATAAAACAAATTTACTTTCTTTAGATTCTTCCACAACTTTTCATGAAAAAAAAAAAAAAAATTAACAATATCAATAAAGTGTTTACATTGAATCCGGAGGCGAAATTCGATTTGTTGATGTTATTCAATTTCTTTTAAACGCAATTGACTTTTGATGTGAGATCTCGAAAATAATATATATATTTGCTTTATATGGAGCAGTGAAGAAGAAAATATTTTTGTACAAATAATTCAGAGAGGTCGAAAAGCAGAAAACAGCATTTTATGTTGAATGAAGAGATAAGAACGCTTTATTTATATACATATCTATATATAGTCTGTAGCTTATTATTCATGGGATTATTTTGTTGAAATTTATCCTTTGAAATTTATTTTAATATAAAAAATTTGCTTCGATAAATTATTCGTTAAAATATAATTAATATATAAATAATTCATATATTTTAAAGTATCCATAATTGTGAAACAAATAACTTATTATCTTAAAAAAAAAGAGACATGGGAAAAGCTCTAAAAAATACATTATACTAAATCATAAAGTAGTCCTTTATTCATATTTTAATAATAAAATGACTCCAACTGTAATATTCATGATATTTTAATATTTCAATGATTTTTTTTTTTTTTTATAAATTCTTAATTTTATAAATGGATATTTGAATGGTAAAGCTGTTTAAGTGTAGTTATTTTAAAATGACTAATGGAAATGGGAAAAAATTACAGTTGCCAAATTTAATTCATGTTCTAGTAATAAAATAAAAAAAAATCAGGTGTGACTAGTCGTACAGCACACAACTTTCTCTTGCCTTCGATAATTGAAAGTTGTGTTTTGAGAGCTTGTCGCACCAGATTTTTTGTATTAAGTTTAATTTATTTGGTATCCGACAGTAGGAGGCTACAATACATTCCTTTATTCGGCGACCTTAGGTCATTGCCATTCAAAATACATTATCCAGAGTAAAAATGATTAAAAATGATCGAGGGATCAACACTGCAGGTCTGCATAGTGAACCTTCAGGACATAGGCGTAGCCAGGGGGGTTGACCCAAGCCATGACTAGATATTTAAGTTCTATAATAGAAATTATATTTCATATAGGGTAAGAGAAATTAAAATATAATAATTTACACTAGCTAAATAAAAAAAAAATGATTTATATACCCTAAAATAATCTTAAATTTTTTCAAATTTTTGAAAAAAATTTTTCTTGAACCCCCCATCAAAATTTCCTGGGCTACGCCTATAAAGCTTCAGAGGACACCACAGAGATAGCACACGCCCGCACCAGGGACACACAGTAGTTAGAAATTGACCAGAAGAAAAAATGTGTGTCCCTGGTGCTGGCGTGGGTGATCTCAGTGCGTCCCTGGTGTGGAGTCTATATCCCTGTGTGTCCTTAAAGGTTCTTTACTATGCATACCTCCTGCGGGTGCCTTTACTCGATGATTTTTGATAAAATTTTTTGATTGAACTGATTATGATATAAAAATGATTACAGAAAATTAATTAAAACAGTGATATATTTTGTTGCCATGGCAGCCATTGCTCCTATTTTTCCT
>JAKCPI010012185.1:0-14702 GCA_023213315.1 Euborellia annulipes | reverse complement strand
TAAATATTTGATTAAAATATTTTTCAATTATTTACACCCTAAGAAAGCAACATTTTAAATTTTATTAAAATTGAGTGAAAAATAAATTTCAGGGGGGCAGGGGGTTTTACTAAAATACTCATTTTTCAATTATTTACACCCTAAGAAAGCAACATTTTAAATTTTATTAAAATCGAGTGAAAAAATCAATTTCAGGGGGGGGCAGGGGGTCTAAAATACCATTTTTCAATTATTTACACCCCAAGAAAGCAACATTTTAAATTTTATTAAAATCGAATGAAAAATAAATTTTTAGGGGGGGACAGGGGGGTCTAAAATACCAATTTTTCAATTATTTACACCCTAAGAAAGCATCATTTTAAATTTTATTAAAATCGAATGAAAAATAAATTTCAGGGGGGTCAGGGGGGTGATTGAACTTTCTGATGTCTAAAATACCATTTTTCAATTATTTACACCCTAAGAAAGCAACATTTTAAATTTTATTAAAATCGAATGAAAAATAAATTTCAGGGTGGGTCAGGGGGGTGATTGAACTTTCTGGAGGTCTAAAATTACCATTTTTCAATTATTTACACCCTAAGAAAGCGTCATTTTAAATTTTATTAAAAAAATCGAATGAAAAATAAATTTCAGGGGGGGTCAGGGGGGTGATTGAACTTTCTGATGTCTAAAATACCATTTTTCAATTATTTACACCCTAAGGAAGCGTAATTTTAAATTTTATTAAAAACGAAATGAAAAATAAATTTCAGGGGGGTAGGGGGGTGATTGAACTTTCTGAGGCCCAAAATACCATTTTTCAATTATTTACACCCTAGGAAAGCGTCATTTTAAATTTTATTAAAATCGAATGAAAAATAAATTTCAGGGGGGTCAGGGGGGTGATTGAACTTTCTGGATGTCTAAAATACCATTTTTCAATTATTTACACCCTAAGGAAGCGTAATTTTAAATTTTATTAAGAAACGAATGAAAAATAAATTTCAGGGGGGGGCAGGGGGGTGATTGAACTTTCTGATGTCTAAAATAGGGCCATTTTTCAATTATTTACACCCTAAGAAAGCGTCATTTTAAATTTTATTAAAAATCGAATTTTGAAAAATAAAAAAATAAAATTTTGGGGGGGGGGGGGGGGGCACAGAGCGGAAAAATCTTTTTCAAATGTCGAATTGTTAGGGGGAGGAAGAGAGTTTTTATTTTTTCATTTTAAAGATTTGATAAATATATTTTTCATAAAGCGAGTTAGATCCCGTTTTCCAATGTTTTGCTATGGGGTACTTGATAACCCCCAAAAAGGGGGGTTCCCTACCCCTAATCCGATATAATGATAGCCTAAAACCACCCCTCGGAAAATTCCTACCCATTAAAAAAAAAAAAACCTATGAAAATCGGTCCAGTAGTTTCGGAGTCTATGCGTTACAAACAGACAGACAGACAGACAGACAGACAGACAGAGATTGTCTTTTATATTATTAGTAGATTAATAGAAACATGTGGACTATGTTATAAAGATAATATAATAATATTACTATAAGTATTATTATTACAACCAATACAGTCAAAGTGTATTAGACCTCAGTGGGGTATTTATTTTTTAATAATTATTGTTTATTGTTTCAGAGAGTTTCGGATGTCTTTAATGCTTGATCGAGAAGTCTTCGCTGAAAACCCTCACTTCGAGTCTTCGAATGGCGAATTTAGCTACGACTCAACTCGCGCCTACAAAGGAACACTTGAAGGTAGTCACCAACTTTTCTTAATTTGATCGTTAGTTTAAAATTGTTCAATTACAATTTTATTTGATCAATATTTTCTGACAAATCATTAGAGTTCAATGAATTTAAAAAAAAGTAAAAAAATACTCAACATGTGTGCCTTTAAAGCGAGAAACAAGCGTACGATTCGTCCATCGGTAGCAGTCGGTATTATATTAAATTACAAACAAAACCCTCTACCTCTGAAAACCTTTAAGTCTTTAGCATTGGTTTATTTGAATTTTTAAAACTAACAATAATTTAAAATTTTTAAATTATTATATATTAATATAATTATATTTGAAAATTTTATATTAAAAATAAAATTTAATCTCCAAGAAAAATATTTTTTTTTAAATCACGAGCGGGGGGGATAATCACTCTCCCTCCACCTCTCTTTTATTCGCCCTTGATCCTTGTCTTTTTAATTTTATTAATAAGAGGGATATGAAATGAGAGATGCAGTTAAGGTTTTTTTTTTTTTTATTTATTCTCACAGCTGACGTTTCGGTCCCCGGGTTTGGACCATCTTCAGAACTGGCGAAAAGTCATTATGAAAGTTTCATAGTTGATTTTATACATTGCTGAACAAACTCTTATACAATAAATATATACATAGTAAGCGATGACCAGGTACATTTATGTACATAAATAAAAATATACACCGTATGCGACTGACCAGGTACATTTATGTAGCTGGTCATCGCCGAAACGTCAGCTGTGCGAATTGAATAAATAAAAAGAGAAAAAACCTTAGCTGCATCCCCCCCCTCATTTCATATACCTTCTTTATTAATAATATCATATCACAGCTATAAATTGCTTTGTGTAACAATTATCCTTTTTAATTTTAATTATTTTTATTCTTTTTTTCGCTTTTCTATCTCGTCGTTTAGTTTGGATCATACATTTTCTTTTATAATAAATTACAAATTAATCAGAAATTATTAAACCTATTCATTTATCTCTGATAATAATTTCCAAGTCATAGTAAAATAAAATTTATTATAACTATTTTACGTGACTTGAGCACGTTGCGCCACATTCTCATAACTCTTACTATAAATTAATAAAAATTAAATTAGTAATTATTTAAATTTCTTAATAAAAGAAAACATTTTTTTTTCAATTCATTTTTGCGTTAATCCTACAAGAATTTAACAGCTGTTATATATTAATATTTGTAGTATGATATAAAACAATTTTCTATGACAAATTTTATTAAATTAAATATGTTCATATAGTTAAGTTAATGGTTTAATTATGTTCCCTATTTTTCAAAAAACCATGTTTTCTCCACATATAGTTAAAACAAAATTAAATACAATAGTAAAATAAAAGATGTTTAGAACAACTATTATATGTCATTTAAGTTAAATTTATAATCCCCATTAAAGCTGAGTTTGTTTTTATTATTGATGATGAATACCAAATGAATTGTTGAAGCGTTGAATTTTATATTAAAAAAAAAACCCTAAAATGTTCACTTCTATTAATATATAAAATATAGTTCTAGATAGGAACTTTAATTAATAAAATGTAAAATGGAAAGTCAAATTGAGTATATTATTCACATTCTTTAAAAATCTTCCAAGTGGTGAAAATGGAATTTCAGAACACGATATTGCATAAAAATGTGAAATAACAATACTCGTTATTGATATTAAATTTTGGAAAAGCTTTTTTCGATTTACCTGTTGCAGTGAAAATACTTAGAGGATATATATATTTTTTTTTATTTAATATATACACTGAGGTGCAAAAAAGTGGAACATTATGTTTCTTCTAAAAATGACCTATTCTAATCTATCTTAATGATACTGTAATTTATTAAACATTTAATATGAAATTATTTATACATTTCTAAGTAAATTTAATAAATAATTCCAATTAAAAAAAAAAAACAAAGACGAAAATGCTGATTTTCAATTTGAGGGACAAATCAACATAATCTCGATGTTGGATATTAATTAAAAATTGGTTTTATAAGAATTTCCAATAAAATAGAGAAAAACTGAAATGGAAATGAAGATTATTTTAAAATTTTAGATTCCGTAAAAAAAAATTTTGAAGGAATTCCGCGAGAAAAAAACAAGACGAATGCAGCCAAATATTCTTTTATTTTAAATCTCGCCCTCACGGCTGACGATTCGGCTCGATGTCTAGGCCATCTTCAGAGCTGCATACATATGCAATAAGAAAAGCATACATTAAATTTAAGAATATTTGGCTGCATTCGTCTTGTCTTTTTCATGATAATGTATGCTTTTCTTATTGTATATGTATGCAGCTCTGAAGATGGCCTAGACTCGGGCCGAAACGTCAGCCGTGAGGGCGAGATTTAAAATAAAAGAATATTTGGCTGCATTCGTCTTGTTTTTTTCATGACTCCATCATCATTAAATTAAGCCTACAGCCACAGATCTTTTTCGATTAAAAACATTAAAAACAGTGCTATCATCTAAAAACATTTTTGTTTCTGATTTATTTAAATTGTAATTATTTATTAAAATGATTGGATATGTGTTAAATTTACTTAGAAATGTATAAATTATTTCATTTTAAATGTTTAATAAATTACAGTATCATTAAGATAGATTAGAAAAGGCCTTTTTAAGAAGAAACAATATGTTTCACTTTTTTTTGCACCACAGTGTATTTTTAAAGTAATAGACAATCATTTAAAAAAAATCATTTTCATCTCTCTTAAATCTTAAAAAATAAAAAATTTCCTGTAACTCTTGAACAAGACAAAATAATTTTTTTTTTTTTTTTGTGAATTTCCCCTCTGGGTAAAAAACTTTCAGGAAGTCTTTATTTCTAATAGTCTTCGTTATTTATTCCCTACTTAATATTCTCTCTTTAAAATCTAAAAAACTGACCTCTTATCTCTTTTTGTGAATGAAAGAACGACGACAAAAAAAAGATCCCCCAAGACAATAGCCGTTTGATTTGAAGATCGAGAACAATTAGAAAAGTAGACATAAAACATTCGAAATCTTTTTGTCAATGTTTAACTTAGCTATACAATTACTTCTAAACCCCCGTCGGGGGAAGGTTTTTCAAAGTTTTCCCTTTATTTAAAGATAAAAGTAGACAGACACCAACTTCTTTAAAGCAAGTCAAACCACCGATTCAATGAAATTAAAATCATCCTCTTTAATAGAAATTTTCGGCACTATTCAAATATTTACATTACTTTTGTTTAATTATAACCAACAATTATATCGCATTTTTTCGGTAATCATCTCATTTTTATTCCTATGTTTGAATTTGTTTCTTAATCCTATATTAAATAATTAGCATTCAAGGTATTTTATTTTTTTTTATTTTTATTTTAATAGTTGAATATATTTTAATTTATTGAAAAAAATGCTTATTCAAATATTTCAGTTTAAAAGAAATAGCTAATTCAAAGTTCTGTCCATTTAAAAAAATATTTCTAATATAGACAATTTCCTCATATGTTTTAGTAAATAGACCTTCTCTTTAAAATTGACTCATGTCGAAACTGCGTACTCTTCTTGTTTGTTTCTGACGAAAGCGAATTACACAGGTTGTAAGTTGTTTGTAGATAACTCGATAACACTAATGACATTTCCACTTGACGGGCAAAAGAATTCCTCACTTTAGTTCTTCTCTGCAGATTATACTCTTTTGATTAAAGCATTAAATGAAATTGTTGTTTAAAAGACGTTAGCATTTTTTTTTATTTTCAATTTAATTATAGGGACATCGGCCAAAAAAATAAATACTTTTGCGTATTATCCGTTTATTTGTAAATATTTCGATTCCAGTGATATAGAATCATCTTCACTACAATCAACAAATGTTTTGCAAATCGTTAATTTTTCCCAACCAATATGACAAAATAGCTGAGCATTCCATGAATGCAATTTTGATAATGGAAAATTGCATTCATGGGATGCTCAGCTATTTTGTCATATTGGATGGGAGAGTAACGATTTGCAAAACATCTGTTGATTGCACTGAAGATGATTCCATTATGGAATTTCCATACCACTGGGGTCGAAATATTTACAAATAAACGGATAATACGCAAAAGTATAAATTTTTTGGCCGACGGTCCTTATAATTAAATTGAAAAGGTAAAAATCTGTAAGCAAAAAAACTGGGCAAAAACAAATTTTATACTTTTTGAAATTTTTTCGGCATCTGTGACCATTTAGACTCATTCGGGACGGGTCGTCTCTATTTTTTTCAATTGGAACTCATGTTTTAAATTTTCTTCCCGTTCCACTTGATCTCTTCCAAAAATAAATAAAAAACTATATTTTCCCTTTCTGACCAAATTCAGTATCACTCCAGAGAGAAATTTAAAGATTTTGTAATTTACTAACCTAACAAGACCGAAAAAAGTAGATACCGCCAGGAATTGAACCACGGATCTGCTGATTTGAATTCAGAATGCACTACTAAACCACAGCACCTCACTATGTGAGTTTAATGGAACTCTAACTACCCTATACTAGCAGATCCATGATTCAACTTCCTGCAGTACAAAAATTTTTCGGTAAACGTAAATTATAATTAATTCCTCTCTTGGAATGAAAAAGGCTATCTACCATTATATTTGATATAGACTTATAGTTTATTATTTAAAGATTTTTGCATTTTTTATTGTCCAAAACATTTTTTTCGCATTTCTTCTGAGATCAAATAAATAAATTCATTAACAACTCGATTAGAGAGGGATACTTTCTGCTGTCTATTCTCTCTTCTTGCGCCATTTTACTATCTCTCCGATGAAATCTGAGAAAATAAAAAAAAAAAATACTTCTCGACTTTTGAATAAAAAAAGGTCCATTAATAGATTTTAATTAAAATAAAGTTCTATTTCTTTCATTAAACTGAAAGCAAAGTAACTAATTGTAAAAAGACAATCCCATAATAAGAGATATCTTTTGCAATGCTTACTCTCAATAGGAAAAGGCCGTTATTTATTTTCGTCTCCTCTTTTACAAAAAAGGTATTCAATTGAGACATTTCCAAATAAAATTATTCAGCCATCATAAATCTCCTTCATTTTCTGTCTACCTCATCTCATATCTTACTTAATTTTGAACTCGAAGACAAATTAATTGAAAGAATTTCCTTTTCCGTTTAATAACGACGATAGCTTGCTGAATCAGCAAATGCAGTAGAGCTTAACAGCCAAGTGTCCATTAGTTTTGCGAAAGCTCAAGCTCTTCAAAGCTTAATATAATTAAATCTAAAGCTGGTCTTAACGTCATTGTCACATGGTGTCAATGCCGTTGTTGTTGTTGTTGTATTGTTGTGACGTCGGCCCCACCAGCCTATTTTCCACTCGGCAGCGCATTTGCTAAGGCTCTTGAGATTAATGCAAGCCAATCAAAACAAAGCCAGGGGGGTTGAGCTAACGAGAACCTCCTCCCATTCCTCTTGGTTTTGTTACATTTATTGCATAATTGCACATTTATTATTATCATCATCTTTTTTTTCTAAATAGCGGATCAGTATCAAATTTAATTAATTTTTATTTTATTTCTATTGGCAGTCCTCCATCTTACTCAATAAATTTTCTTTAAAATAAAGAAGTGATTAAATCTTTTTGCACAAATTAACTTTAAGTATTTAAGAGGAGAATTATTTCTTTAGACAATATACTGTTTTTAATTAGACCCTTTCTGTTTTTGCTCTTTTTAAAGGAGAAAATTTAAAATCACAAAGCGTTCGTTGTCTTCTTAAATTCTAAAAAAGAAAAAATATATACAGGGTTGTATGTAAGAATTGGAGCACTTTCTTAATCTGAATTTTCCATTTTCACACGATGTTATGGAATAACAATTTAAGGGATAATCCCAATTTTTTTCCGGTATTTAAAATTATTGAAAAGGTTGAAGCAAGTGGAACGGTTACCTGGAACTTAATGTATTTAATCCGAAGGTGTAATTTATTATTTTTGTATTATTTCTTATAGCTTACTATCTTTTGAACACAATCACTTTGTATTAATAAATACAACATTGTAAAATTAACCATTCTTGTTTTAATTGATTAATTTAATGATCATTATTTTTTGTGAAAGAAAACACAGATTTCACAACTTGACTCGGGGTTGAAAAATCCACACTTCTCGAAATATCATTGACAGAAAAATCATTATTTTAGATATCTGTCGCTTTTATTATTATATAATTCTAAATTAATGGAAAATTTAAATAAATTTGAACAAATTTCTTTTGGTGAGATTGATACTAGAAATTTTGAAGTCAAGTTATTTTCGGCCATCTTCAGGGCCTGGAATTAGAAGTTTTACTTTTTGACTGCCTATCCCTCCCTCTCTTTAATTTATTATTATAATAGTTATCAATAAATGCAAGGATATATTTATTTTCAATATCTATAGGCTCACCAAAAATGATAAAGAAAAAATGCAATAGATCAATAGAACAATTATATAAGCTTGTATACATTTGAACTTTAAGTACCACTTCAACTGCGTCTATTGTTGTCATTGTTGTAGGATTATATTCAATTTTGTTTCACCCCATCAAGCCATTTGGCAGCTATCATATCAATCAGCTCACACACGATTATAGGCCTAATCAGTTTTTTTTTTCGTCAAAAACAATTGGAGTAGGTCTATAGTAAAATAGAATGCAAATTAAAAAAAAATAAATAAATATTATTTTTAATATTAAAAGACTGCTGTAACTAATAATGAGATATATTTTTTTTTATAAAAAACTTTATCTGGGATGTTTCGGCAAAACTTTACTCTGCCCATCGAACCTTCTAAGGGCAGGTTGCTTCACTTCTAGTCAATTAGAAAACTTTTCCAACCGATAGCAAATCATCGATATACATAGTAAACAAAAACACGCTTAACCTTCGAGTTGAAAAAAAATTAGTTTTTTCACCTATAGCTAACTGAAGTATAAGGAAAATTTTGTGAAGTTACCAACTTAATAAAGGTATCATTTGTAAAAATTATCAAAAATTGAAAATTGAAAATTAAAATAAATATTAAAAATTAAAATAATTAATTAAAGTTAATTAATTTTTTAACAAAAATTTTCAAATTAATAAACAAGGCTTATGTTCTAATTTTACCTAAGGGGTTAGTTTTTTTTTTTTTTTTTTTTATTTATTCTCCCTCTGGCCTTGTTAGCCATAGGGCATCTCAAATTTTTACATTTTTTTTTTGAACCATTTGGTTTTATAATTATTATTACAAATATTTTACAAAAACAAAGCACTAAAAAAAACAAAACCAAAGCAATAAAAATAGGCTTTTACGAAATGAGTTTTTTCTTTTACCTATAGGTTAATATAGGACTATATTTTTGTCGAAAATTCACAGTGTGCTGGAATTAAAATAATAATTTTTTAAATCTTTAATTCATGAATAATTTCGAAGCCTCTTTCTTTTAATCGAAACAAAACTTGACTAAAAACAACTAACAATATTGTGTTTTTAAGGTTTTTTTACTTTTTTTTTTATAATAATGTTTACTTTTTTTTAGGGTTATTATATATTCTTTTATACTATCTATATATATAATATTTACATAAAATTTAGTCAATGCATTTTATTTTATTTCCCTTTTTACTTTTTTTTTTTTTTTTGTTTTTTGTTTTTTTTTTAAATCTGTTTTGGAACAAGTGAATCAAGATTTTGTTCAATGAATTCTCGAAAGCAAGCAGGTCGACCGCAGAGGGCTTATCCATCACTTTTTGGCACCACTCCACCCTCCCTCTCCCCCTCCCCACAACTTTTCGTTAGAGCTCTTCTAATATGAATGATAAAAAGAATCCGAAATTGCTTTAAGCAGCCGTCTTAAGATGGGGTGCATAATACGGGCCACGTCTTCACTTTAATTTATGTGTCCCTATGTGTCTCTGTCTATGTGTAAGTCGGAAAAGGGTGGGGTGGGGGGTGAATTTCTTCTCTCCTCTTACAGGCGAGATAAATTGCCGGTGCGGAAATGTGAAAGAGACCCCACACACAAGATATTGGGGCAAATTGAAGGAGAGTCACTTGATCTGATCAAAGCTGCAAGCTGCCGTGTTTTTGTCATGTCCGATCAACCTTTCAGATACTCTCTTTTTTATTTTTTTTTTCTTCGTCCGGTTTTGCTGGTTGGTTCTCTTCTAAATTCAACCTACATCTGCTAAAAATTGCCAGGAGTGTTAAATTATTCACTGAAATGACTACTCCCTTCCGCTTATACCTATTCATTATACAATAATTTATTCTCTGAGCATATTTATAATTCATTACCAGAATTAGAACATTTTGATCAACTTTTTTTTTTTTTTATTCATTGAATTTAAACATTTGACTAATTATTTATCGATAACGTTATCAGACAAACGTTTAGAAAAATCTTTATAGTAGAAACATGAAAAGGAAAAATGACTAAATTAAATTTAAACTACCATACACAGGCTCTACTTAAAACATTATGTATATATGAAAATTAAAAAAAAAAATAATAAGAATACTCTCTATAAAATTTGAAAGATTTATTAAAAATTAATATTTTTAATAATTAATACACATTTTGACATAAGTGGTTTAACAACATGAGTGTTTAATAGGGTCCGACCGAAACAAGATTTTCAACCGAAACCGAAACCGAATATTCGGCCTCAACCTTAGTTTCGGCCGAAACCGTAACCGAAACCGAAACTTGTATTTCCTATAAAATTTTTTTCATTTTACCTTTTTTTTTTTTTTTGAATTTTTTTTCCCTCCCTTGAAAATCATTTTACCCTTTTTTTAGGGAGACTAAAATTTTCTCCCTCAAGTGCAAATTATTTGACCTTTTTTTTTTTTTGCATGCGAGTCTCATCCCATTTTTTCAGACTCTGGTTTCGGCCGGCCGAAAGGTTCGGCCACTTTTTGGCCGAAACCGAAACTACGGCCGAAACCATGATTTTTGGCCGAAACTGGCCGAAACCGTAACCGAAACCGAATATTCGGTCGGTTCCTAGTGTTTAATATTGTTAAAAATGTTTATATTGTCATATATCTTTGAAACTTAACACCTAGTGTTATTAATTTATAAATTTTCGACTATTTAATCTATCTATATAGGGCAGATATTGTCATAATACTTAATAATTAAATTACGAATATTAAGTTAGTGATCTCAATTCATTCTTGTTTAGTTGCTAGAAGGTGGCAATCAAGTAATCAACGCTGTAATGGATTTTTTCCCTACAGTTAACTCAGGGCAGTTTTATAAAAATGAAATTTTAAATAGTAAAGTACACTAATTTAACAAAATTTTTTTTATAATTTGGTGTTACTTAATACATAGACTCGGTTACATTTTAAAAATCCTAATTATTTATCAAATTAATGTACAAAAATAATCTAAATATATATTAACAATTTTTTTGGAACAACTTGGACAGTCAATATAAAAGCCCTACAATTATATTTTTAAATATAAAAGCACTTAGGACCTACACCTATTGCAAAACGGTTCTGAGAGGATTATGAATGCAGAATTGTAATATTTTCATAAAAATTATCATCGTATACTCTGGAGTATTATTTGAGGCCAAAAGCGAAAAAATTTAAGATACTATTTATTCTCACCAAGGAATTTAAAAAAATCTCCTTCTAACAAATTAAATATTTTTTTTTTTATTTAACAATTCATTAATTTGTCTAGTCAGGCTAATCACTGAATTATTTTTAGCTATAGTCTATATGAAGAATATAGTGGTTAATTATTCAATAGCATAAATATAGACAAAGGATAATTGGATCATATCTCATATAAACAACAACCAATCATATTCTTTGATGGATCAACTCTTAATTAGATAAACTAATTTTCAATTTTAATACTATATTTATTTTTCGTTTGATTAATTAAAAATTATCTAATGAAAAATTTATTTTTGAATATAAGATTTCAATGGTTTATTAATAAATTCATAAAAAAAAAACTTATTCTCTTTTATTTTCAATTAGACTTGAGAATTGGCACAGTTGTTAAGCTTTTAACATCCCTTTGATAGCGAACTAATCTTTAGACTAACTGGGATTACCTAGCAACGAAATGTGTCAGCATCCATTCTCTCTATTGGAATAGATAATGGCTCAAGGAGAAAGATCCTAGGATCTGATCCTAATCAAAAGATCCATCTACGTGACTAATTAATAGTTTTAAGTTATTGTTTTATTAAATAATCAAACTAAACAGTAATCATATTTTGATTATAAAATTGGTCTTAAAATTTAATAATCAATATGAATTTTGTTAGGGTTATTATTTGGATAGTAAACAAGAGGAAAATGACTTGTTCATTCCCTTTCCCAAATAAGTTTGTTTGAAGAACGGAAGTATGAGAAAGTTAATTAGGGAGCTCTATCGAAATTTTTTTTTAATAATATTGGATGTGACTATATTTTCCAATATATTGAATGGTAGCTATTTTGTTGACTTTATTTGTGAAACTCAAATTAAAAATAAAAAATCTGGTGTGACTTGCGCACAGCACACAACTTTCTCTTACCTTCGGTAATCGAAAGTTGTGTACTGTGCTTGTCACACCAGATTTTTTGTGTCGACATGTATTTAGTTCCCGGCAGTAGGGAATATTTGAATTCAAGATGTAAAATTTATAAGTATGGGAAAATATTTATATTTTGTTACCATGGCAACCACTTCTCCTATCTTTTCTATGGAGTGCAAGAGTAAAGTGGTCTTCAAACAATTTTGAGGGCAAAACGAGAATATACATTTGAAAGAGCATCTAAAAAATAATTGATTTTTGAATTTTAATCAAAATCGTTAGAGCGAATTTTGAGAAAATCGAAAAAAACTGAAAAAGTACATCAGTAAAGTACTAGTACTCTTTGGCCGATTTTGATTAAAAGCTTATTTTTCCGGTCCCGGGGGTGTTTAACTTATATATAAAATTTCAGCCTCGTAGCTCAATTCCTTCATGCTTAAAAGTGAACACAGACACACACACCCACCCACCCACCCACCCACCCACCCACCCACCCACAGACAGACCATGTCGCGAAAACCACTTTTTTGGATTCAGGGGACCTCAAAACGTGAAGATCCATCAAAATCTCGACATCGAATTTTTGACATGAAACCAATACTTTCTCTCTATATATATATTACATATATACATAGGTAAGAGAAAGTAAAAATTTATGTTTTAGATCATATGTTCTTCTATACCCTTCAATATTTTCATATTTTACCAAAAGGGGTTGGAATTACCCCTTGACAAAGTTGAAAAAAAAATTATGATGTGTGAAATATAAAGAAAAACATATGCCAAAAAATCAAAAAAAATATGCGTTTTACAAAAATGACATTTATTTTTACAAAAAACATACTTGGGGTGAACTACCCCTTACTGAAGGGAGCAAAAAAAAAATTTTTTTGATAATTACAAGCAATACGTCTTTATATACATTTTAATGGATGCTGATTCCAAACATGTCATCTATTTTTACTAAAAACATACATGGGGTGAACTACCCCTTACTCAAGGTGTTAAAAAAATTTTGCTTTGATAATTACAAGCAATATGTCTTTATATACATTTTAAAGGTCAATCGTTACGAAAATGTCATTTATTTTTACAAAATATATAGATGGGGTGAACTACCCCTTACTGAAGGAAGCAAAAAATATTTTTTTTTGGTAATTACAAGCAATATGTCTTTATATACATTTTAATGGATACTGATTCCAAAGATGTCATCTATTTAAAAAAAAAAACATGCATGGGGGTGAACTACTCCTTACTCAAAGGGTCAAAATTTTTTTTTTTATATAAGTTTATATAAGCAATAAGTCTTTATATACATTTTAATGGATTGCTGATAACAAAGATGACTATTTTCTCTTCCCTCAACATTGGGGGAGGGGGGAGGGAGCTCGAGCCCCTTGGGCCCCTTGGAGTCAGCTTCTATGTCCCTGTCATTATACTTAAATAAAAATTATTTGCTAAAAAATAAATTACTATATTCTAGCCACTAACTTCTGTTTTATGTTCCTGTTTACCACTGTCTCTCGCTGATTGGCCAGAGACAGAGGAAGTGGAGTCAGTGAAGGAAATTTAAAACTTTAAAATTTTGCCCCGAAGGCGAGCAATTGCAAAATTTCCAAACAGTGAGCAAGAATAAATTTGATGCATTTGCTCGCTGAAGGCATGTAAGGGGGTCCAGGGGGCTTTACCACTTGTATACAAAAATAATATAGTTATTTCAATAATATTAATAAGAATATGAACAAGAAAAAATGAAATTTTCAAATATTGAATATTCCCTTTTAATAGATTATTTTTTCAAAAGATTACAAAATTTGAGGCCCCCCTTCAAATTTTATGGTCATTCTAATAATAGCCTGATTTTATTTTGTCCGTCAGCCCTTTGTCACGTTTCAATATTATCTGTAAAGCAGAGAGAAGTTCATATGGTTTGAAGGAAATCACTTGTTTTTCTGCCGATTTAATTATAAAAAAATTAATAAAAATTTTTCGGGCAAAATCGGGCAAAAAGTCTCGATGCAATTATGTTCTACATGTATTCTAGTTTCAGAATCTATTGAGTTTGTTAGAAGGCAAGAGGATGCCCATATACTTTTTTGAAATTGAAAAAAATTTATATTGCTTTTTTTTTACTTACAAAAAAAATTTATTTAAAAATAAATAACTAAAATATAAGAAAAACAAAAATATTTTCAGAAAGAAGATAAATTTATCTATGATTCAAAAAAAAATTCATTAAAATTGGATTAATATTAATACATGAAAAAAATTCCTGAATATCGACTTAAAACGCAAAGAAAAGTTAGTAAGTTTTCTTGCCCACTTTGGCGCTCTATAACTCTGGTTTGGGTTGGGTAAAAAAAAATGAATTATTGTCCTGAGGTCCACATATAGTCTATTATTAGTGTGCAAAACGTT
>JAKCPI010012184.1:0-13406 GCA_023213315.1 Euborellia annulipes | reverse complement strand
TGTTCCCCGGAAGAACTAACTCTAGGCCAACAAACTGACCCTAACTGATGCAACCGGCCTTAAATCTTGCAAGTTTAAAATAATACAATTTATTATACCTATACCTAATTATCTTGAAAGAGATCTCGGCGTCTACAGAAAAGATCCGTGTTCACATCCTGGACATGCGGGAGTTTTTCCTTAAATATTAATTTAAAATAAACAAATCCTCAAGTATGCCATGGATTGGAATATTTGAATCTCACCACAATAGCCCCCAGGCAACCCTACGAGGAGAGGGAGTTGCTGTGACATCCCCTCCTGTGGAAGCTGAGGTACAGTGAGGGACAATATTAAGACCCACCCACGCGTTTTCTACTTGTGATTATTTCATTGTTTTTAAAAAATATAATAAATTTTTTAATGCGCAACGATCCCAGGGAGAGATCGTTTTTGTTTTTTATTTAATTTTAATTCATTTTTAATATAAATTTTTATATATAAAATTATAGAGAAAAGGAATTATTTTGGAATTTAATTTGAAAGATTTAAAATAAAATTAATCCTTTTTTCCCCTTCCCTCTTTTTGAGAGAAGATATCATTCGGTTGCGGGCTGTAGGGCCGCTAATTCATTCTCTGGCGGGCTGTGAAGCCAATACTACCATCTTCAAATATACCACTCTGGCGGGATGTGAAACAACCAACATCCAACATCACTTGACGGCGGGCTGCGAGACTGCCAATATTTCATATCTCTCGGTTGCCGACCGAAAAGCCGTCGTCAACATCTCCTCTCACTTGGTGCTGGAGCCAGTCAACACCACCTATTTTGTCGTCGGGCCGAGAGACGGTCCCCACTGGAATTGAATTGCCAAGAGACGTCCTTCACTTGCGTTTCGGACGAAGGTCGGCCTGATGCGACCGAAACATCCCATCCCATCAGAAGACATCGCAAGCCATCATTTTTTATACCTTTTTATTTTATTTTTTTTAAATATTTTTCAAATAAAATTGCCAAATGATATTTTTTTTTATTAAATTATAATTTATATTTTTTTTTAAATTTTATTTTTTATTTTGCGAGCAGATACTCTCCCTGGTTACGTCCTTCCCGTTCTTGACTCTTCAAAAACGTTGCGAATGGAATCTTTCATGGTTAAAATCTAGAAAATTTCCATTGAAGATTTTCATTTTCTTTTATAAAAACAATGAAGTAGAAAACGCATGGGTGGGACTTAATATTGTCCCTCACTGTACAGAAGATTCCCCCTCAGTGATGTATTCTTCAAAAGGAGTCCTTCATCAATCTAGGACATCATTCCTGGCATAGAAGAGGTTCAGAAATAAGGATTAGTTCAATGAACGCACGAGGATGAGGAGTTTGAGACAAGAAATAAAGTAACTTCACGGCCAGAGGCCGGTTGGATTAGAGGTGTGTGTCTCCGTGCACGAAAACATCTCGGGTAGGAATTTCAAATAATTGTTTTTCTCACGATTTAGTTAGAGTCAATCAATTTATAACAAAACATTTCTATTTGTGGGTTCCTCTTCTTCAATCGATTACGTAAATATTATTTATATTCACTTGCTTAGTTGAAAGAGAAAGCTGTAATAACAACGTTTTATTGTTTTCACAAGGGGTTGGGGGGGGATTCATTTGCAAGCTATTCTTGATGAATGGGAAATTATTTGCCTTCTTCTTATTCACTTAAGATAATAATTAAATTTAAACAAATAGTATTTCCCCCCCCCTTGAGGGGGGGAATCATTCCCATTTGCATGTCAAATAAATACTTTTTAATTATATTTATTTATCTCATCTCAGGATAAAAGGAAAAAAAAAATCCCCGTTCGGGGAGATGTTAGCAACAAAACAGTTTCAAGAATTTCAATTACCTCTTTTGTTATGTTAGCAATAATTCATTGATTTTTTAAATAACAAGTAAAAATTAAAAAAATTATTCAGGCTTATTATTAGCACCGTTTCGGTCCTGAACTTTTCCTTATTTCTGATACCTTTTATCCAAACTATTCTATGCTAGGGAGGATCTCCTAGTTGAGGAGGGACTCCCTCAGCACCGACTCCTTTCGAAGAAGGGACAACCTTCTTTGAATCCCTTCCACAGGACGGGATGTCACAGGAACTCCCTCTCTCGTAGAGTTGCCAGGGGCTTTTCCCACTTAAGGATATTCAAATTTATGAATTGACCTTTAAGGGGCCCTTACACGATCAATCATACTGTCAGTCTGACTGAATCAGTCCAACCGTCAGTATTTTCTTCATTCAAGTATAATTTTACACGTAGCATTCAGACTACCTGTCAGAATAAAGTTCTTTTTAGCTCATTCGACTGTGGGAAGCCACTAATTTTTCTTCTTAACTAAATTAACTTTGTTCCCTGCCACTAAGTAACAATAAAAAAACAAAAGAAAACGGCCATCAGTCTTCAGTCTTGCCCATACACGTTCAATCAAAACGCCAATCCGCTCAAATTGGCTCAAATACTGTCAGTATGATTGATCGTGTAAGGGCCCCTTTAAAGTGCGTTCACACCTGGACCTGACTTGACTTGAGTCCGGTGGCGGACCCAACCTATGTATTTCTATGGAGGTGCACACACTGCTGCCGAAACGGAGTTGAGCGGAGCTACGTCACGATACGGACTCTGGTGGCTAACCAATTTTGTTGGATCGGGACCTGACTCCGGCTGTCTGAGAAGCCAACATGGCCGACTTTTTCAATCAGCTGTTTGATCGGTTTCCTTAATAATGACATTTTTGGCAATATAAGGCTTTATTTAAGGAATAATAATACAAATAAATAATAATATTGAGATAACTTCTATTTTTTATTAAAAATTGCAGGAAATATATGGACCGTTTATTTTGAAAGTGGTGTAAGTCCAATTTTTAAAAAATCTGAGATATCACATAATTCATACTTAATTTAATGTAAATTTTCTATGTATAACTAGCTAGTGGCAAATTCCTTAAAAAATTCCCATGTTTTGTACAATTGAAAATTGGGTCGGTAAAGGAAGTTGCATAATCGTTGATTATGAAAGTGGTGCAAGTCCAATTTGAGCTAGGTAGCTTAGCAGATGGTTGTCTGTTATTGGGCATTATTGTTTATAAACTTGTTAAGAATTACTAACAGAGGCGTCATTTGAGGGGGAAGGGTATTTGCCCCCCTCCCCCTCTCCCTCCCTAGGTATTATTCTACGTAAATAAAATATATCTACGAAACTGTACAAAATTAAAAAATTAATTAAATTAAATACCATTTGGCCAAATTTGAGATACCTATTTGTAAGAAAATTGAAGTGAGAAATTGAAAAAAAAAAAGTTTGCCCCCCTCTCCAAGAAAAAGTTGAAATGACGCAACTGGTTACGAGAATGGGTTACTTTTTAATATAAAGATATCAAGCAGTTATTTCTTTCGGTACATCATAAATATTTCAACACTCTGCCATCCATATACAGAGGATAAGTAAATACTACGAATATCTTGTAATTTTAACAATGTAATTAACGTCTAAAATTAAAAAATACTACTCCCATTTTATATCGTGTCATTATTTGTAAAGAATATTGAATTAATATGAAGTATATTTTGAGTAATATTTGATTTTTCAAAATTGAAATTCAACGATCTTTACAGTTGGTTAATTTTGAAAGTGGTGTAAGTCCATTGGCAGCTTGTAATTATATAATAGTTTAGTCAAATTCGCCTAAAACAAATTTATATAACTAAATTAGACACTGATAAAGAAGTAGAAACATTCAACGATTTCCTATCATTTGCCTAGATTTTTAAAGTTAACAGATATGCAAACCTTTCATTTTCTCGAAACAATAGGGACCGTGCGTCTAGACCTTTGCGCCAACTAGTGGCAATCATCTTAATTAGTCGGGGGATTTGTTAAATATTTAACATGTGATTTATTTTTGAATAATTATAATTAAATATATTGAGATTATTTGAAGTTTGTCGACTTTAAGAAAAAATTGCTGTATCCGTGGCTGTAATAATACCTCACTTCGAAACCTGGAATGGATGTGAAAGTGACATTTTATAAATTTCCAGATAGCCACATGAAAAATAGCAAAACGTAAACAGTGGATAAAAACAGTAAAAAATTACGACTAAGTCCAAATTAATTACAAATATATTATATAATTAAAATGAATTTTGGACAGAGTAAACTCGACGCATGTAAATAACTCATTTTGTTAACCAGGTTCTTAATATTTATGACATTTATTTCATAATAAAAGCTTAACATCAAAAACTTTTTTCGATTTCAGAGAAAAATCCAAATCAAAATTCGAGAATTTGTAGTAATACTCATTTTATAAACAACGAAAAATCGGAACATCCGTCTTATACTCCCTCGATTTTTCCTGGAAGCAAAAATATTTTTAAAAAATATACAATCCTTGTGAGGTATCCGGCTATTAAAAATTCGTGAATTACTAAAGCTGCTAGTACTAATGCGTAATAAACTAATAAGTACTAATAAATCCTCTTTGGTCTAAAGACCTATTCACCCCCAGAAGAAGTAGATGAAGCAATACGTAAATTGTATACCGTTCAGTTACGTAATTGCTCTGGAGAAATGATTGGTGGAAATAAAAACAGAGAGGGGAGGGGGGAGGGGAGGGGATTAATCCTTTTATTTCCCGCTGCGATTTTTCCATTCGGCAGAAAGATCAATGCGTCCAAGGGGTCTTTGAGGTTGACTTGACTCTCTGATCATTAGTTGCAGAGTGTTTTTTCTGGTTTAACACAAGCAACAACATTAGTTAAATGCCTTTGCTTTCAATCATGGCCTTGTTCATAAAAAAAACAAAAATCCGGTGTGACTGGCCGCAGAGTACATCTTCGGCGTGTTCTGTGCTTATCACACCAGATTTTTGTGTCGATATATTGAAGAAAAGAGTGCCGATATGTCTCCGAAATATCTGGAAATATTGCCTTGCTAACGAATTAAAAAAAAGTTTTCTTTCTCTTTAATAAACCAACTTCAGCAACATCACTTAAGGAGAAGTAGTTAATAATTTTTCAGAGATTTGTTTTTCTCATATAAAATATAGTTTTATCTTTTTACTAGAAAATATACATTTGGGCGATTCTTTTACAAACCGAACGCTTTCTGACCGACATATCTTTGATTTGGCTGAAATTTTATTTACGGTTTCGGTATCGAAAAAAAAGAGACCCGTGTCCGAGGATTTTTTTTTTTGTAACGTTTTGGAAAATAGAGGAAATTTGAGAATTTGGTGATTTTTGGCCATTCCAAGGCACGCCCATAAAAACACTTTTTTCGAAATTTAATGTAAAATTTTAAATTGATTTGTATTTATATTCTGCAAACAAGTACAAAATGCGCCTTTAAATTACCGAAATTAAGAAAAAATAGTGTGCTGTGCGACCAGTCACACCAGATCCCCCCCGAGATCCGCCCTTGGTCGAACCCTTTGAATTTTTTGATTTTCTTCGCATTGTGCGAATTTAATTTTCTCTCTATACATATAATAGCAGAGTTGTCCGTCCGTCTGCTCGCTGGCGTAGCGGGCTAGGGTGAAGAGGTTGAATAAAAGGAATCACAGATAAGAAGGAGGAGGAGTTAGAGATAGGAAATAATGTAACTTCACGGGGGACTACTGTCAGGGTTTGAGGTGTGTGACGAAAGCACCTCGGGGCAAATTGACGGGGAGATCCGGGTGGAATTTCAAATAAATCCCAGTTAAATAAATTAAGGATTTTCAATTTTCTTGATGTAATTCGAGCCCAAGAGAGAGAGAGCCTCCCCCTTGCTTTTTTATTCTCCCTCACTATTATCCGATATTTATTTGTCCCGCACCATTTCTGGAGGCTCTAACGCTTAAGCTAAATTAAATATATAAATTTTCTCTTTATTATGAGGTTTGCTGGCGAAGGCGATTCAAACAAGAATAAATTTGGGCTAAAACATTGGAATAATTTCATTTATACTTTTCAGAGAGGGAAAGCGACGTCCTCGTTATTTAACGTTTATACGTTATTCGAAACAAATCTTTCAGCATCTACCTAGTAGACCAGATAATCCAATATAATTTCTGGCTGTGTTATGGCGATTTCAGGGAGCTAAGAAGCTGAAATTTTATATTTAAGTTAATTCCCCTCCCGGACAGTTAAAATTAGCTTTTGAACAAAATCATCCAAAGAGTAGGGGAGAGAGGGGGAATGGCGCTCACTTAAGGAAAACATGGTGTATCTTTTAAATCATTTATTATAAATTCAAATTAAGATGGGTAATAAAGTCTTTAATTATCGAGTAATCAACAATTTAACACCAAAAGCATATATCTTTGACCTACTAGTAGTAGTGAACCAATATTAAAAAAACATGTTTGAGCGGCATTGCCCCTGGCTGTGGGTAATGCCGCTCAGGGCATGGGGTAATAACGCTCAAACATGTTTTTTGGAATATAACATGTAAGATACATTTTAATTAAAGAAATATTTATGAGATCAATCTTATACAATAAAAGTAAAGCCTACAATCACAAATTAGCATCAATTATTCCCATTTGGACGTAAGATTAGCCTTTTTCAATATAACAAATAGAGTAAAGTCTCGATGTGAAATCAACTTCAATTATTATAATTATAATATAAACTAATTACTATTATTAGAGGTAACACAAATTAGAAATAGAAATATTTTATTTTTGGACACTTAAATTACAGATATATCCATCTGGCGAATCCCACACTGAACACATAGCATGAGCCCACATTCCACAGATGGCGCAGCAATACCACAACTCGTTATTTTTTCCAATTTCTTCGCAAATAATACTTTTGTTATAATTTTCATCATCCACATTCAATTCATCATCACTGTCATCGTCACAAAGCTGCTCTTCATCTTCACAGTCTGAAAAACTTTCTAAGGGATAATGGCGCTCAGATGAGCGGTATTACCCCAAACGGTAGTTTTATAATTAATTTGAAATAAAAAAAAATCATTTGCAATTGTTGAAAATTGATTACATTATCACAGAATAGAATAGTTTTATTGTCAGAAAAGTAAAATTAAAAATTTAATAAGCATTAAAATTTTGGACTTATCGTCAAAAAACACGACACCGAAAATTAGATCAGTGCGGCCACAAACGAAGAAACTCACTTCACGGTCACATGACGCAAGCTGACTGTCCTTTTGCATTGTTGCCTGTTAGAGACCCCCTCCCCTTGCATTTCACGCTCCGTGGCGATTTGCTAAGTTTTATTTTGACAGAGTTACAGGGGTGAGCGCCATTACCCAGTGAGCGCCATTACCCCTCTCTCCCCTACTAATACTTTGCTCATGTACTATTTCAGTTTTTTTCGATTTTCACAAAATTGGCTCTAGCGATTTTGATTAAAAATTCATAAATCAACTATTTTTTAGGTGCTCTTTATAATCTATATTCTCATTTTGCCTTACAATTGTTTGAAGGACAATTTACTCTCATGCTTCATAGGAGGCCATAGTAAAAAAAAAAATATATAAATATTTGTATGTTTAAAGATTTCACCCATACATTTTAAAGAGAATCTAAAAAATAGTTGATTTATGAATTTTAATCAAAAAATTGGAGCGAATTTTGAGAAAATCGAAAAAACTAGAAAATACATCAGTAAAGTATTAGTACTCTTCAGCCGATTTTGTCCAAAAGCTTCGAGTCACGTGCCAGGGGGGTGCCTAACTTAAACATGAAATTTCGACCTCCTAGCACTTTCCGGAGCGCCTCGCCCCCCGGCCTTTCCCTAGCTACGCCACTGCCTCCCACAAACACAGTATTAATTAAGGATCTGTTGGATCTAGAGAAACATAAAATGATCATTTATTTATGTTATGATAAAATACTCTATTTTAAAAAGTTTTTATTCTTTGACATTTTTTCAAAAATTGAATAGATTTTTAGTTATCGAAGGTAATTATTAAAATAACTAGCCGCGCCGCCCGCCTTCGGCTTCGCTTCGCCCCCCTGGACCCCCCACCAGCTGGCTCGGGCCCGCCTGCGGCGGACCCTCGCCTTTCTTAATTATGAGAAACGGGCTGGCGTCTAGACAGGGGGGCTACGCCCCCCTGGACCCCCCATCAGCTGGCTCGGGCCCGCCTGCGGCGGACCCTCGCCTTTTCTTAATTATGAAAAGAAAATTATTATTACTAACAACTAAGTATTCCAGTCCAGTGCCTGCTTGAGGATTTGTTTACATTCAAAGAATACACAACTGCAAAGAATACTTAAATATTTCTCTATACATTTCCTATGGGAGAAATCGTAACTTTAGCAATTAATAACTCAAAAAGTTATAGGAATTTCGGAACCCGAGTATTTTTCCGGGACTCTCCATAACGTCCTTTATAAGACTGCAAAATTTCGTTTCAAAATTCCAACGGGAAGTTGGTCAATTAGAGCGTGACAGACGGACGGACAGACGGACAGACGGACGGACAGACGGACACACCGCAATTATTATATATAGATTTTTTTATTTGTTTTTATTTTATTTTTTTTTTTAATTTGTTGAGTATAAAAAAAAATAACTTTTTTAAATTTAATAGAGAAAAGGCAGAAAAAAATCGAGAAAATTCGGATTAAGCAAGGCTAAGAACTGCTGGACCGTGGATAGGTGACCCGCTGAGTGTTGAGTCTCTCACCTGCTGGAAGCCATTTTATTTTAATTTCCCAAAAGTCAAATGATCTTAGAGGCCGAAATATAAATTGAAAATACAATTAACTTTAACACCCGTCTCAGGAAGAAAAATAAATAAATCCCACCTCAATAATCATTCAAAAGTTAGAATATATTTATTTCCTTTATTAAAATAATTTTTTCATATTCATTTTTTTAAATTATTTTTTTCTTCTATTTTTTGATGAATATAAAAAAAAAAAAAAAAAAACAAATAGTTTTATTTTTTTTATTTCTGTCTTTATAGCTTCTAAGAAAAGATGACGTCACGCGCATTGTTTGGAATCCGGTTCATGTGCACCCAGAGCAGAGACTCGGCATCTTTAAGCGACTCTCTCCATCTCACTCGCACTCATTGCCTTCGCTCTCTTTCTATTTCAATTCCATTCCAAAGCCACAATATTTGATTTTTTGTTTTTCGAGGAGGGGGGACGCCTTTTAGGCCCCATCCCCTCCCCCTCCCCTTTAGGTTGTCCCCTCCGTGATATTTATACTAATTTTATGAAATTTGTTTGATTAAATATAAAAGAAGGGGTTTATAGAATGGACCCCAGGTGGCAGCACTTGTCGGCGGTGCCTTGTAATTACACCATACACACCATACACCATTGCTTGCAAGGCTCTCTGTCTTTATTCAATTCGAGTCCCTAAAGAAAATAAATAAATAAAAATTTTATTATTTTTCCTTAGAGAGATTTAATTATTTTAACAGAGGAAATAAATATATTCTAACTTTTGATTGATTATTGAGGTGGGATTTATTTATTTATCTTCCTGAGACAGGTGTTAAAGTTGAGACTCAACACTCAGCTAGTCACCTAACCACGGTCCAGCAGTTCTTAGTCTTGCTTAACCCGAATTTTCTCGATTTTTTTCTGCCTTTTCTCAGAAGCTATTATATTTAAAAAAGTTATTTTTTTTAATACTCAACAAATAAAAAAAAATAAAATAAAAACAAAAAAATTATTTTAATACTTACCTTCGATAACTAAAAATCTATTCAGTTTTTGAAAAAATGTCAAAGAATAAAAACCTTTTAAAATAGAGTATTTTATCATAATATAACAAAGAAATTGAAAATTTTTGCAAAAAATTAAGGTAAAGTACTACTTCCAAGTGACGTATTTACTCCAAAGGTAGATAGAAATCTACAATTTTAGTGCAAGGAGCATATACCAAATTTCATCCATCTAGATGCTTTGGTTTTTAAGCAATCGTGTTCACACACACACACACACACAAATGGTATTTTTGGACTCAGTGAGGTCTAAAACGTGGAGAAACATCAAAATCTCCAAGTCGAATTTTTTTACGATTACAATACTTTCTTTATACGAGAAAGTAAAAAAATGATTTAAAAAATATTTAAATAAATTATTCTAATTAAAATCCCCTCAGAAAATTTAAGAAAAATTATCAAAAAGATCTAAAACCAATAAATATGAATCTGGCAACGCTGCACAAGTTTTGGCTTTGGCTCGGTGAACTACCCTTCTCTTCACGGCGAGGCCAAATCCTTGGCTCTGTGGATGCAAAGCCAACCCTGTTGGCGAGTTTTGGATCGGTGCCGGGCCAATTTGGATTTTGCCGTCTTAAGGGGCTCTGGGCAGTGCAACTAGCCACACCAGATTTTCTATTCCTACATGTATAGATGGTTTTTTTTTATTTACTCTAGCTTTCGAGGTTTTTCATGTCATTTTTCAAACCGTTATCAGAGCTATTGTGTTCGTTTTTGTTCTTCTTCCCGAGAAATTGATTCATAGTTGAAGTTTATCATCTAAATCGGGAGGAGGTGGTGGCATCCCCGCTTTATTAATTGCCACCATCATTTTTGGATATCGCCGTCATTTAGAGGTCGAACGGAATAAGAGCCCCTTCAGAAAGAAATTAAATTAAATGACGTCACATTTGAAGGGAGGCCATTACACACATTAACCCCCCCCCCTCCCCCTTTTCCCCACTCCCTTCAACAAATCAAATAACTGTATCGAGGGGGGGAGAAAACAAAGAGCCTTTCAAAGCGATTCCGGGGGAAATGCTCGATCACAAAAAAAAATATCAAGGCGGGCTTTGCGACTAGTTAAATATTTTTGTACTCGTTGTGCGAAACATCGCTCGTTAAGCGATTCACTCTTTTGCTCGTTATGGGAATTACTCGTTATGAGAGGTGCTCGTTAAGCGAGGTTCTACTGTATAGGCTTATAAGGGATCTGATAATGCCGGCTGTTAGACTAGCCTGCCATCTTTTGCAAGAGTGATGAACTATTTGACAGATAAATTTTAAATATATCTACCAATCTTATTTTAAAAATTTCTTGATTAATATGTGATGAATAATAACAATAAATTCATTTTTTAATTTAAAAAAATTAAAGATTATTGGGACAGATTGTTTTTTTGTATTTGCTTGATAACAAAAAAATCAATTACGATAATTTCTTAATAAGTCATTAAATAAATTATATCTCGATGTCCCAATAATCTCTTATGAATTTAATTCATTTAAAAAATAAACTCGCATTGAAAAATTCCACATAATAGTCTGGTTTTTTTTAAGTAGGTTTAGACGTCGCCTCCTGAACCCCCTTAACGAACATAACCTTAATGTTACGGGGCCCCTAAAAAGCGTGGGGCCCAAAGGCGATCGCCTGATGGGTAATCCGGCACTGCTCACGAATTTAAATAAAAAAAAAAACGCAGAAAAGAATACTTTAAAAGGCCTCAGTATTTGTGGCACACCTCCTGAAGCCCCTTAAAGACCTAGGAATTTAAATAGTTCTTTTTTTCTTTTCATTAAAATATAATAAAAGGAGAAACTTTTAAAAAAGAATAAATTAATGCGCGGTTGAGGAGGGAATCAATACAATTAAGAACAACTTTTAGTTTGTGTGTGTGTGGGGGGGGGGTTCCCTTTCGACTTATTCAAATGAGCGTAGGTGATAACGCGGAGAGAAGAGCGAATTAAATTGCGAATTCACCTTCTTCTTTTTATTTTCCCTCTAAACTTCTCAAAAAACACACAAGTTGAAAAATCTAATTTATTTTGCTGGGAAAAAAATAAAAGTTTGCGCCGATTAGAGAACTTTTTTTTAAGTGACGAAAGAATTCGCAGGAATTACCGCGCAAACATTCAATGCGGTATATGATATGGGTGAGGGGAGGTTTTTTTTTTTATTTTCCATTCTTTTTTTACTTTCTCTTACCTATAGTATATATGTAATATATATATAGAGAGAAAGTATTGGATTCATGTCCAAAAGTTCGATGTCGAGATTTTGATGGATTTTCACGTTTTGAGTCCCCCTGAATCCAAAAAAGTGGTTTTCGCGACATGGTCTGTCTGTGTGTGGGTGTGTCTGTGTTCAATTTTTATTTATTTATTTCTGTATACAATAACACAAGATGTGGCTTTAGACAATCAAATAAACAACAATCCACTTAGCGCAGACGATTTTCTTCTCTTTTCCTTTCCTCTGTCCTCATTATTTATACAAACACAAAAATAGAAATAAAGTTGACGTTGCTACTCACCAACGACGTCTTGTATTGTAACCCGCGGAGAGCAAGTGAGATAGTCGTTGTAAAAGGAAGACCATCACGAGACCTCCATGTTGAACCTTTAAACAACAACAACAACAACAACAAAATTGGTGAATGATAAGATCTCGAAATTTTATTAAATTATCAGGCGCGGCTTAGGCGGGCTTCGCACCCCCCCTTTAGCTCTTTCCTGGTGATGTGCCCGGTGGTTAAAGCCTAGAAGAATTTTGGAGTTGATCACACATTGATTTTTGGTTTAACTGTTGCTTATTTATGCAGAGTACAACGTTTCGGTCATTCATTCTGTGGCCTACTAAACAGTCAAGATTACAAAGGTTGCTACATCTGGACCTTAACTGAATTGTACCTGAAGAAGGTCACCGAAAAAACGTTGAAAGTTTTTTTTTTTTTTTAACAATCTCCAGGGATTATCCATCATACGAAACGCGAGGGGGGGGGGAGCAAGAACGAAAAAAAGCCCGCGATCCATTTTTTGTGGCGTACTCCAAGATGATGTGATGATGTTTCCATTTTTTTTTTTTAAGGATTTTAATTAAGATAAATTTTCTTTTTTCCATCTCCTCTTATAGGTGCATTTTTTTAATCATTTGGGTTCAACACAGACAGGAAATTGAGTTTGATGTTTAAAAAAAAAATCATGGCTTTATAAAGCGCTAATTTCACTCTTGAAAAAGAGAAAAAAAAATTCGATTAAATAGTAGTTAATTTTTTTATATAGCTTCTGCCAGATACAAAATTAAGTTCTCACAAACAACGCGGCAGGCGTAGCTGGGGTGGCATGGGGAGGGGCAAGAAGGACAACCTGTCGGCTGGACTCCCCGCCAGCTGGTTTGGTATCCAAATGGCTTAAATAAAATCATCCAGTTTGCTTGGGATCAAGAAACCCCGACCCTTGATATACAAGGCAGGCGCGCTACCAACTACGCTGACCCGGGGCCCACCGAGAGAAAATTATTATTATTATTATTATTCCATTCCAATCCAGTGCCTGCTTGAGGATTTGTTTACATTCATGGAATACACAAATGCAAAGAATATATAAATATTTCTCTATACATTTCCTATGGGAGAAATTAATAACTCAAAAAGTTATAGGAATTTCGGGATGAAAATAATTTTCATGTAATTCCT
>JAKCPI010012183.1:0-30888 GCA_023213315.1 Euborellia annulipes | reverse complement strand
ATTATATTATTTTTATTAGATTTAATAAAAATTAATGCTAATATTATTATTATTTATAATTATATTGCAATTAATTAGGAAATTTATTATATAAAATCTGGTGTGACTGGTCGCACAGCACACAACTTTCTCTTACCTTCGGTAATCGAAAGTTGTGTTCTGTGCTTGTCACACCAGATTTTTTGATTCAACATATATTTAGTATCCGGCAGTACGGTACATTCGATTTTCAAGATGTAAAATTTATAAACATGGGAAAATATTTATATTTTGTTACCATGGCAACCATTTCTCCTATCTTTCCTATGAAGCACAAGAGTAAAGTGTGCTTCAAAAGATTTCAAAGGCAAAATGAGAATATACATTTTAAAGAGCATCTAAAAAATAATTGATTTTTGAATTTTAATCAAAATCGTTGCAACGAATTTTGAGAAAAAAACTGAAAAAGTGTATCATTAAAGTACTAGTACTCTTTGGCCGATTTTGATTAAAAGCTTTGTTTCACCTGCCAGAGGGGGGGGTTAACTTGAATATAAAATTTCAGCTACATAGCTCAATTCTTTCATGCTTTAAATTGAGCACACACACACACAAAAAGACAGACTACGGTTTGGATAAAACTGAAAAATGTTGAAAAAAGGTTTTTCGGTTTTTTACAAAGATGAAAACCGGTTTTTTATTTTTTCAACAAAAAAAGAAAAAAAAAAGACCGAACTCCGGCTACCACGGGGTATAACGTGACAAAAATCCTCGATCTAGCATTGCCAGACCGCCGATTGAAGGTACGCAAGATAGCTGAGCCAGTAGGTATTTCAAAAGATCGCTTGGGTCATATCCTGCATGAAATTTTGAGTATGAGAAAGCTGTCGGCGCGAGGGGTGGGTGCCGCGTTTGCTCACTCCGGACAAAAAGCGCAACCGCCATCGCCACGGCCAAATTGGGCTACGAACTGCTGCCCCATCCGCCGTATTCTCCAGATTTGGCCTCGTGTGACTTCTTTTCGTTTCTAAACTTGAAAAAGTCACTCGCCGGGCAGAAATTTGAGTCGAATGAGGAAGTCATCGCTACTTTGCAGACCTCGAGAAAACGTATTTTTCAGACCGGTTAAAGAAGTTGGAGCATCGCTGGGTCAAGTGTATCGAACTAAAAGGAGATTATATTGAAAAATAAATAGCCACTTTTCTTTTGTAGGCTAAGTACTTATCGGAAAACCCTCGTATTGTTATTATTATTATTAGACCACATTTGGCCTAAAATTAAAAACTCCCATCATATGATTTATTTTTATATATATAATAGCGGTGTGTCCGTCTGTCCGTCTGACACGCTCTGTTTGATCAACTTCCCGTGGGAATTTTGAAACGAAAATTTGCAGTCATATAGAGGACGTTATGGAGAGTCCCGAAAAAATACTCGGGTCCCGAAATTCCTATAACTTTTTGAATTATTAATTCATAAAGTTACGATTTCTCCCATAGGAAATGTATAGAGAAATATTTATGTATTCTTTTCATTTGTGTATTCTAAGGATGTAAACAAATCCTCAAGCAGGCCCTGGATTGGAATAGTAGTAATAATAATTTTCTTTTCATAATGAAGAAAAGGGGGGCCAGGGTGGGGATTCAGGGGGGCGTAGCCGTCCTGTCTAGACGCCAGCCCGTTTCTCATAATTAAGAAAAGGCGAGGGTCCGCCGCAGGCGCGGCGCGGCTAGTTTATTAATAATTTCCAAATGTCCCAGACCATGGATCCCTCTCTTACCGGAAAATACCTTGAAATTTCCCCTCCCCTTTAATCCACTCTCCAACCCTAAGTTAGGAAAATTTTGATTTTGTTAAAAGCAATAGAAAACGAGACATTGATTTTGACTGCCTTTCATCTCAATGAATAGAAATAATGAATGCATAGAAAAGCCCGGTATATAAATGATATTTATATATAAAATGGCGTTAGTCATATGGGAATAGAAGGTTCAATGCTCTCTCTCCACTTTGTTTATAAATATTATTTTGTTTGAAAGTGGGAATAATAATTAGAAAACACAAGAGAGAACAATTTTCTTCAATTTTGATTATTGTTATTACCTTATTAAAAGGGCAATAACAAAAAGGTCATTTGCGTCCCAATGAAAATTAAATATTATATTTGTTTTTGTTTAAAAGCACAGATTGGAAAATTAAAAGAAAGAAACTCGCAGAGGCAATTAAAGAGATCAAAGTGGATGATTTTATCTATCAAAGGGAGTAATGCATTCGTGATCTTAAATTTTTCTTGGTGGTAATAGTTCATTGGGCCTTTGTAGTTGCATTTCATTCTTCTTATCGCGCTAATTGATAAGATCTAGGTTTATATCCTCAAAAAGAATTGAATCAATGCAAAAAGGGTTTTTGGCTTGAATCAAATAATAAATACTTCTCTATTTACAGAAAAGCAAATGGTCCATTGATCTAAAAAATCTAGTGTGACTGGTCGCACAGCACACAACTTACTCTTACCCTTCGGCAAGAGAAAGTTGTGGTCTGTACTTGTCACACCAGATTTTTTTGTGTCGGCATATATTTAGTTTCCGACAGTACGGTACATTCGATTTTCAAGATGTAAAATTTATACGACTGAGGAAATATTTATATTTTGTTACCATGGCAACCATTTCTAAGGTGTGATCAAATGAACAGGTACGAAACGACACGGTGGGTACAAATGTAGACTTTATTCAAAATAACACCATAGACCTGAGCACAAGGATCCCACTAATGAACAAGCCGCAGGATTCCTTGTTCCCAGAATTCCTGTGGTCGTGACGAGACCCAGTCCTTCACAGCATCCTTGAGTACGTCGTCCGAGGTGATTGATGAGTTGATGAATTCCTCGAGCACAGAAAAACCATTAACCTCCTTGTGTACTGTGAGATACTCCGACGCCTATGCAGGTCCATCAAGAACAAAAGACCGGGGCTGCTGACGGAGGGTGTGGTTCTGCTCCATGATAACGCGCGTCCACACGTCTCCAGAGTCACACACATGGAACTGGCCAAGTTCAAGTGGGAGACGTTGAACCATCCGCCCCACAGTCCGGACATGTCGCCCAGCGATGTGTTTGATCCACTTGAAGAAACACCTCTAGGGAAGCGCTTCAACTCGGACCACGTACTCAAGGACGCTGTGAAGGACTGGATCTCGTCACGGCAACACGAATTCTGGGAACAAGGAATCCTGCGGCTTGTTCATCAGTTTGATCCTTGTGCTCAGGTCTAAGGTGTTATTTTGAATAAAGTCTACATTTGTACCCACCGTGTCGTTTCGTACCTTTTCATTTGATCGCACCTTGTATGAATGTACAAGAGTAAAGTGGTCTTCAAAAGATTTCAGTGGCAAAATGAGAATATACATTTCAAAGAGCATCTAAAAAATAATTGAATTTTGAATTTTAAGCAAAATAGTTGGAGATTTTTACGAAAAATATATTTATCAAATCTTTAAAATGAAAAATAAAAACTCTTCCTCATAATTAATTAAAATACATTTATCTGGACAACTCTTAGTCATATCCCGAGAAATAAAATCACAGTCGTTAGATTGGCTATAAAGCCAAATCCGTCACTTACTTAGATTCGGAGTTAAAACATTACAATTGAAAATTAAAAATAAAATTTATTCTAGAATTAAAATTTATATTAAATTTCTTTGTCATTTCTATTTATAAATAGAGAAAAGAAGAGGTTACTATATATATTTATAAATGAGCGAGAAAATCGAAAAAAAAACTGAAAAAGTACATCAGTAAAGTACTAGTACTTTTTGGCCGATTTTGTTTAAAAGCTTATTTTCTCGCTCCAGCTAAGTTAGGCGCCTCGCCTAACTTAAATATAAAATTTCAACCTCCTAGCTCAATTTCTTCATGCTTTAAATCGAACACACACGGAACATGTTGCGAAAACCACTTTTTTGGATTCAGGGAACCTCAAAACGTTAAGATCCACCAAAATCTCGACATCGAATTTTTGACATGAATCCAATACTTTCTCTCTATATATATATTACATATATACATAGATAAGAGAAAGTAAAAAGGACTGGGATAATAAATACACTCAAAATATTAAGACGAGCCTCTTCTAACAAAAAATTTAATATTTGGAGGAAAAAAGGGGGTAGCGTAATTTCTTTTCTGATCTGTCCTCTTTAATTAACCCTTATTTAAATAAAAGGACACATCTACTCACTATTTGTATTAAATTGGAATTACCATTCATGTGCATTTGTGTGTGTGTGTGTGGGGTGTGTGTGTGTGTGTGTGTGTGTGTGTGTGTGTGTGTGTGTGTGTGTGTGTGTGTGTGTGTGTGTGTGTGTTGTAAAGGGTCACTGATCGATTCTCTTCTCCTTCAATTCCCTTTCTCTCTCTCTCTCAGAAGGTTCCTTAATCTTAGGATTATGTCTATTGACAGCAAAATGTTTCGGGCTCTAGCTTAATCACATGGATTCTGGTTTTAATCAGAATACTAGATACAAATCTCTCTCTCTCCCTCTTGGATTGTATTCTTCATACATATTAAAGCCAAGATATCAAGAGAGGGTTGCGGAATAAGAAGTTAATTTAAAACGTCCTCCATGAAATTAAAACAAGTAAAAAAAAAAAGGATGATCAAGTTGCAAAACTTTTCCACAGTTCTAAAATTGAATTTTTACTTTCTCTTACCCAAGGGTAAGAGAAAGTTGTGTGGAGTGCGACCAGTAACACCAAGATTTTTTTATTTCCAGTCAAATAAAATAAAATGGAAATGGAGGACATAATTCATTTTTCGCTGACAAATTTTAAAGTATTAAATATTTAATTGAGATTTTTTTTTTTAATTCTATTTAAAAATTAAACCCCACCCCCTTTTTACCCTCTCTTCTGTTTTTTTTTTTTTGGAATGACGATGTTAAACGGCCGCTTGCAACCATATGAATTAACATTATCACTCGATAAATTAATTAGCCAAGGGTCATAAAATGAGAGAAATTGGTATTTGAAAGCGACAACCTGCAACAACAACAACAACAACAACAAACCGGGGAGAGGAAAAAAAATCATCATCAAAAGCGTGCGAAAGCCATTGAAAACGATGTATAACGGGATGTAACCCGGGAAGGGGGTGCGGGGGGGGGGAGAGTGAGAGGGTGAGTTTTTCAGAGAGAGAGAGAGAGCGACCTATTAGCTGGCATTTAAATGTCGCCGTATTGTTGTTGTTGTGTCGCCTGTTTTTGGGTGGTGTAATGGGGGAATTATTGTTTGAAAATAGAGCTGGGCAGGCAGGGGTCCGGTGTCAAATAATAAATGTTGCATGCCATTTCAATTTTTCTTTTTTTTTAATCCTTATGTAATCTATCTAAAGAAAGAGTGAATTTTTTTCAAATTTACTCTGCTTCAGGCAGTACTGCAACAAGAGGGGGGGGGGGGGAGGGCGCATTAAAGACAAAAAAAAAATTGTATCATGGAATAATAACACTAGTCGACAAAAATTAACTTTTTTTTCTTTCACAAGAATAAAGATTTGAAATTCTAGAAGTATTTTTCATGCTGAATTCAAATATCATTTCAGTTTTGCCCCATCAGGCACAGTTTTAGAGATATAGAGAAAAATAGATTTTGATAGAAAATGTGCTCTAAAACGGCTTTTATTTAGAATGTTCAAATCATTTTTAATGCGACACCCGGTAAAAATATGCAGATATTTATAATACATATAAATTTAAAGTTTCATCCCAATCGGAGGTCATTTAGACGTGCGGCAAACGGCTTAAAGTTTAGAAAAATCGAAATTTTTAAGATTTTTTTTGCTTTGGTCACCCCTAATACAATTTTAGATATCCCTGAATGTAAAAAAACATATATTTACGATATTCTATAGTTCTTTGGCTTTCTAAAAATCATTCATTCATAAAAATCTATTAATTATTAACGAAATTATGAACCAAAACGTCAGCAACGAAAAAACACAAGTACGCGAACGATATGGGGCTCCTCGGACGACAACGCAGAGGAGCAGCTAGGATGACTTGGCTTCATCGGGTCAAGAGATGCATGACCGAGCTTGGCCTGTCGGAGACAACAGCACTTGATAGGGGGGGAGGGGAAGTGGAGGGGAGAATAAGGTCCGCCGACCCCGCACCGCGGGAATAATAATAAGAAGGAGATATGAAGATAATTTTCCCGGCTTAAGTCGTGTGTTTTGTTGAGATTTATTCGAAGTTTCGGTTCTTCTTTTGAAATCATTTTCAAGAGTCTGGGATTAAGTGAGTAATATTGTAGTGAAATTGGTTGTTTTCGGGGTCTTCTTGGCTCCCCAGATCTGGTTATTAAATATCTTAGAGATTTGGATTTCTCTCTGACTCCTTTAGATGCTATCGTCTTGGTATACCGACACTCCAAATTCCTCTTTCCCGTTTCATTCCTACCAATTCAAAGATTCTTCCACCACCTCATGCATGTGAACGTGCCATATTATCTCTTTTTCTCAATTGTTGTTACGTTATCTTGATCACTTTTATTATCTTTTTCGTTTTGGGATCTTGATCAGATATCTTACAAGGAGTCCCCACGGGGGACTCATAGGATTTGAAGATTAGTATCTGGACGTCAATTTCCTAAAGCAGTACTATGGTCTACTCAAGAACTCTCAAGAAAATCGACTTTGAAGACTATCAAGATTTCCGAGTTCTATAAGTTTGAATAATTTTGTTTATATATAAACTGTGTCAGGTAGCCGAGAGAGTAAGGACAACAGTCTTGTAAACAAGGAGTCGCTAGTTCGATGCTTGTTGGGGACATTTTTTTTTTATTTCAATTCTCTATCCGTATATACAGCATCTCTCATATTAACATTTATAAAATTGAAATTAAATTAACAAATATTTTTTCAATATAAATTAACATCTTTTAATTACCACTCGCTACTACAGTTTTCACCGCACACATACAATTAGATATATGAGGCTTGGTCTAGTGGCTAGCGATCTGGCCTTGGTCTAATGGGTAGCGATCGAACCTTCTAAACAAAGTTTCGCGGGTTCGGATCCCAGGCAGTTCGATGATTTTATTTAAGCCATTTGAATACCAAATTTTAATTTTATAAATGTTAATATGAGAGATTAGTATATACGGATAGAGAATTGAAATAAAAAAAAAATGTCCCCAACAAGCATCGAACTATCGACTCTCTTGTTTACTAGACTGTTGCGCTTACTCTCTCGGCTACCAGACACTGTTGACATATAAACAAAATTATCCAAACTTATAGAACTCGGAAATCTTGATAGTCTTCAAAGTCGATTTTCTTGAGTGTTCTTGAGTAGTGCCTCAGTACTGCTTTAGGAAATTGATGTCCAGATACTAATCTTCAAATCCTATGAGTTTAAAAAAATTCGCTGACCCACCACCCCTGAGGACTCCTTGTTAGAGGTTTGGATTTGTCTCTGCGATCTTGGAAGTGGTTTGTGTTCAACTTTAGAAATTCTTACGCTGTAGAAGTCCATTTCAAAGGATAGTCAAATCTTCTTGCCCAGTTTCATATTTCAGAGATGTTCTGGACAATAGATTTGTATAGCATCGCCGTTGTGCTAGAGTTCTTGCAGCTGGCCAACCTTGTCCTATTTTATTTTAAATTTCTTCCTTAGCTGAAAGAGTCACTCCAAGATATTTTATGACTTTTTAATTTGTTTAATTCCTTCCTTCCTCTCAATATAAAGAGAAATTTTTTTTTTCTTTCGTGTAGTATTAAATTAAACCTTTATTACTTTATAGAGTCATGAATAAACAAATTATAATTTTTTTTTTTTCTAAAGTAACTACATGCTGATAACTTAATTAATATTTAAATATACTATCTCGATATATCTTCTTGGATAAATATTTGCTAGATTTTATTAAAAAAAAAAAAAAAGAAAATTTTTTTTTATTAAATCATTAAACAAATTAATTTATTTTAGAGAGAGATTCAAGATGTTATTGTCTAATAAATTCAAGAATGGCTGTGTAATTTTGGAGCACAATTAAAACCTAGTATGGAACATTTATTTTCTGTCATGAAGTGTTAAATGGCTATTTCAGGAGTGTGCGTGTGTGTGGGGGCAGGGGGGGGGGGGCTCTTGAGTAGTAGGATTTAAGCGAAATCATGCTCAGGCATACTGGGTTGCTTATTAATTTATTTAACAAGCAAGCGCCATGTCAAATTCATTCCACTTTATGCCCAAGGAATCGATTAGCGAACCTGAAATTATTATCAACAGTTTAAACTATAAAACGGAAAGGGGGAAGGGGGGGATCTATTAATGCAATGAAATTCCAACCCTAGAGGAGAGATGAAATGGAATTACATTGGCTTGCTCTACAAATCCAGTTTGGGAATTTAAGAATTTTTTTTTATTAATGAGAGGAAGTTCTCAAGTTAATTTTAAAATCAATAATCGCATTTTATTAAAAAGGTTATCGCCATAAAGTGAACGTTTTATTTACTAACCCCAAATTTATCCATTTTTTTTTTTTAATTTACAGATCACACAGTCCAGGCCAAGGGCGTCCGCAGGATTTTTTGCAGGGGGGGGGGGGGCAAGTCACTTCCAGATAAGTTAAAAAAAACGTATTTTGATATTAATAATGTTATACATCTCTTAGTATTTAAAGCTTTTTCACCGCGGCAAGGTCGATGTATACTGTGAAAGGGTTTTTTGTATTTTTTTTTTGTTTTATACATTTTTTTGTATCATTTTAATTTTCCAGGGGGGGCAAGTGCCTGGTTGCCCCCCCTGCGGACGCCCATGGTCCAGGCTGAGACAACATTTGGAGATTTTTGTATTCGGACAAGCTACACAAGTAACTGCAAACTCAACAAGCATGAATGTGCAATCTTTTGGTACCAGTATGCACGAATTCCCTTAGGGGCCATCCATAAATTACGTCACACGAAGTTCAAGACTTTTTAACCCCTCCCCCCGTCCCTGTCACAGGTTGTCACATTTTTAAAAATCCCTCCCCCTGATGTGACGTCACATATTTTCCAATTTTATCAATAATAGACACCTAATTATGCTAATTATAATAATAATAAATAATCTCATAGCGAGAGTGCTAAAGTATTAAAAAATATAGATTGCGTTCATAAATATTAAAATTTTTTTTGTTCACCTATAAATTGCGCGTTTGGGCATCTCGAATTTTGAAATGTGACGTCACAAGGTTTTTTCACCCCCCTGCCCCTTGTCACATAATGTCACATTCTGGTGATACCCTCGCCCCCTTTTAGGTGTGACGTAATTAATGGATGGCCCCTTACGGCAAAATGAGAATATACATTTTAAAGAGCATTGAAAAAATCCGGTGTGTCTGACGCACAGAACACAACTTTCTTTTACCCTTCGGTAAGAGAAAGTTGTGCACCGTGCTGGTCACACCAGATTTTTTGTGTCGAGATATATTTAGTTGCTTTTAGCACTTTAGTTCCAAACTTGATAGAGGGCGCTGAACTACGAATGCTTCCACCCTCAGTGAAGTGTACTTCAAACAATTACCACGAAAAATTTCACTGATATACTTTTTAAAGAGCATTTAAAAAATAGTTGATTTATGAATTTAAAAAAAAATCCTTGGAGCGAATTTTGAGAAAATGGAAAAAAACTAAAAAAGTACATCAGTAAAGTACTAGTCCTTTTTGGGCGATTTTGTTCAAAAGCTGATTTACAAGAGTTCGGAGGGTGCCTAACTTAAATATAAAATTTCAACCTCCTAGCTCTTTTCATTCTTGAGATATTGTGTTCACAGACAGACAGACAGACAGACAGACCATATCGCAAAAACCACTTCTTTTGGATTCAGGGGACCTCAAAACGTGTATATCCATCAAAATCTCGACATCGAATTTTTGACATGAATCCAATACGTACTTTCTCTCTCTATATATATTAACATATAATTAGAGGTAAGAGAAAGTAAATAAAAAATGGTCGGATTAAAACTAGGGTTTTTTCAAAAAAACTGAAATATTTCATATATCCGGGCTTCTAAAATAATTTTTGTATTTTTTCTGAAAACTACATTAAAAAACAAAATTTTTATAGCCTCGCGGGGTTCCGAAATATCAATTTTAAAATAAGTTATAGTTATTTGAAAAAAAGAGCATTTTCTTTTTCAAAAATCCATAACTTTTTTTTAGTTGGGTAAAAAAATTTGAAAAATTTCTCAAAAATGTCTTTTAAGGGGTAGAAAAAAAGATAGGAAATTTTCAGCGAAATCCCCGGGGGTCAGGAAAAAAATTTGTCGATTTGGCATGGAATGACCCATATATAAATTTTTCAAAACAAAATATTATGATCCTCATGATAGATAGTACCCACCCATCCACCCACACACACACACACACACCGTTCCCTATTAATATTTGATAGGATCAATTTTTGACCATCTACTGGTATTATATTATGTTTAAATCCAGTATGAAAATCACAGTTATAGAATCTAATCTCTTTAAAATGATGTTCCAAGCCTCATCATTTCTCCTCTCCCAACTAAATATTTCTATTATTTAAATAAATTTTTACTCTCTGTCAAAATTTCATTTTAACAAAGAATAAACAAAAGGGGCGGGGTGGGGTGTCTGTCAATTGCGATTGATGGGGCGTGAAATTCCGATAAGGCAAGGTGCATGTGAATTGGAGCCTCTTGAAAATAATAATTATTTTTTATTCTAATAAATGAAGAGAAGAGTGTGGAGCCAAGTGGAACCAAAAGATAACTTGCCAACCTTCTTTTTTTTTTTTTAATAAAAGAAAAGTTAAAGAAAAAGAGATGATAATTTTTTAAAAATTAAATAAATGAAATATCTTGTAATATTTTTTTAATTAAAATAATAACATAATCTCATCATGCAATCTTTAAAAAAAAAAAAAAACATATTTTAAATTTCATTGCATTGGGATTTTTTTTTTTTGTAACCAGAAAAGTAATTAAATTAAATCTTTTATGAAAATGTATTTTTAATTCTAATCTATGGTTTAGTGAAAAAAGGAAAATAATTTTCTTTTTTTTTACTTTCTCTTACCTCTATATATGTTAATATATAGAGAGAGAAAGTATTGGATTCATGTCAAAAAATTCGATGTTGATGGATATACACGTTTTGAGATCCCCTGAATCCAAAAAAGTGGTTTTCGCGACATGGTCTGTCTAAATGTCGTCGTGAACAAAATATCTCATGAACGGAATGAGCTAGGAGGTTGATATTTTATATTTAAGTTAGGCACCCCATGGGAGGTGACACAGCCTTTGAACAAAATCGGCCAAAGAGTACTAATACTTTACTGATGCACTTTTTCAGTTTTTTTTGATTTTCTCAAAATTTGCTAGAACGATTTTGATTAAAATTCAAAAATCAAATATGTTTCTAGATGCTCTTTAAAATGTATATCAATAAACATTTTAATAATGGTTATTTCTCCATATTTAAGGGAAAAAATGCCACATTTGTTTACATTCAAATTGAGAGGTTAAAAGAGGTTGTTTTTTTTTTTAAACACACACTTTTTTCTCAATCACACTCACATTCGCACACAAATACACAGTCTTTTCGGCAACTTAGGCCATTTAAGACTTTTACGATATCCGTTATAGAGATTTGTATACATATTAGGGGTCCAGGCATTCTTATTTAAGATTAATGATATAAAAAGAGGATGCAGCCAATAATAAAAAGCATCTATTTTGTTAACACTCTTTATTTCGGAACGTTTCGGCTATAATCAACAAAGCCATCTTCAGCCCTCCAAGAGTATATTTTATATTATTAACATACAAAATGGTATTCAAGGCTTTGCTCTCATACTCTCTTGTGGGTAATGAAAATTATATAATAATACATACGACCAAATACATATGAACAGTATTATATCTAATTTGACAATACCTATTTTGTATGTTAATAATATAAAATATACTCTTGGAGGGTTGAAGATTGTTGATCATAGCCGAAACGTTCCGAAATAAAGAGTGTTAACAAAATAGATGCTTTTTATTATTGGCTGCATCCTCTTTTTATATCATTAATCTAATTGTATAACAGCCAGAATTCGTTATATAATTCTTATTTAAGGTTAAGTTATTTCTCCATTTTTAAAAAAAAAACAAGTGCCTGCTTGAGGATTTGTTTGCATAGAATATACAAATGCAAAGAATACATAAATATTTCTCTTTACATTTCCTATGAAAGAAATCGTAACTTTAAGAATTAATAACTCAAAAATTGGAAGTGCTAGGGACCAAACCGTATTTTTTCCTGAACCAGTTTTTTATGCTGAATACGTATATGTAACTATTGTTTTCCTGCGACCTTTAGTTCAGGCCGTACTTTTTATGCGTACAGACGGACAGACAGACAGACAGACACCGGAGTCTCTGCATAAGGTCTCCCCCTTAGTACTACATACAGTGAGAGCTAAAAAGCATTCTATTATGTAAAACGCTCACGAATTTAAAAAATACTTTAAAATGCCTCAGTAGTTTCAGACCAAAGATTCAATGTGCCTCCTTAAGCCTCTTGGCGAATATTCATTCTAAATAAGGCACTAGGCCTCTTGATTAGGATCATTTCGTAGCTCAGGAATTTGTTTTTATAATCTTTCTAAAAATATTAATTTAATTTACGTCTATTTTTTTACTTATTATTAAAAACTCCAAATTTTATATTTATGAATTTTGTGAGCATTATATAAAATAAATGATAATTTTATGTTAAAATAAATAATTATCTTATTCCAAGTTGCTCCTCCCTTGAAGCCCTTCTTCCTCCCACGTACATTTATTTTTAATGTTTATTCGCCTCTTAAGAGGACGGCTTATCTTCGTTTTACACCTCGAATAATTGTAAGGGGTCGTAACTGAGATTTATTACTTAATTACATCTTTTTAATACAAGACGAAAATAATTTATCAAGTTTGTTATTTAGAAATTTACGTAGGGAAAGAAAGGGGTAAGGAATTAAGGGTCCATTAATGGGACTAAAAAAAAAAAAAAGAAAAAACAGAGAAATTCTTTAAAAGAAAATAGATGCAAAGAATGTTGAATTAAAGTGCCTGCCCCCCCCCCCCTTAGTTTTTATTAAACTTCTTAAATGAAATTTTTGACATAAATCAGTCGTTGGGGGTGTTAAGCGATAACAAGTATTCAACAAAGTTTTAACTCGCTGAAAATGTCATCAACTAAATAAATCCCAAATTTTATTTCTATTCTATTATTGGAAGTTATCTCGAAGCTTGGGGGGGGTCGGTGGTGTAGTGGGCTAGGATGTCGGCTTCTACAAAGAATATCCGCGTTCAAACCCTGGGCTTGCGGGATTTTTCATTAAATAAAAATAACACTAGTCGACAAGGTTTTCTTCACAAGAAATCTGATTAGTGAACCTAGTGCATTTTTTCATTCTGAATTCAGATATGTAGTTAGAATTTTTCCATCAGGCACAGTTTTAGAGATATAGAGCAAAATAGATTTTGATAGAAAAACTGCTCTAAAACGGCTTTTATTTAGAATGTTCAAATTATTTTTAACGCCGCACCACGTCAAATTATGCAGATAGTTAGAATACATATAAATTTTAAGTTTCATCCCAATCGGAGGTCATTTAGACGTGCCGCAAACGGCTTAAAGTTTTAGAAAAATCGAAATTTTCAAGATTTTTTTTGCTTTGGTCACCCCTAATACAATTTTAGATATCCCTGAATGAAAAAACATATATGTACGATATTCTATAGTTCTTTGGCTTTCTAAAAATCACTCATTCGTAAAAATCTGTTAATTATTAACGAAATTATGAACAAAAACGTCAGCAAAGAAAAAACACAAGTACATTCACTGGTCGAAAAATGGACTTCTATTGAATTAAAAAGCGAACCCCATCCACGAGAAGCTAATGTATCCTCTCTTAGCATAGGTTCCCGGGCACTAACTTTATTAAATATTATTTTAAAAAATATTTCTAGAATCTCATATCTTTCTTTATACTTGTAAAAGAAAAAGAAGTCCATTTTTTCGACCCGTGAGTGTACTTGTGTTTGTTTTTTGATGACGTTTTTGTTCATAATTTCGTTAATAATTAACAAATTTTTACGAATGAGTGATTTTTAGAAAGCCAAAGAACTATAGAATATCGTTTTTTCATTCAGGGATATCTAAAATTGTATTAGGGGTGACCAAAACAAAAAAATCTTGAAAATTTCGATTTTTTTAAAACTTTAAGCCGTTTGCGGCACGTCTAAATGACCTCCGATTGGGATAAAACTTAAAATTTATATGTATTCTAAATATCTGCATATTTTTACGCGGTGTCGCGTTAAAAATAATTTGAACATTCTAAATAAGAGCCGTTTTAGAGCACATTTTCTATTAAAATCTATTTTTCTCTATATCTCTAAAAGTGTGCCTGATGGGGCAAAACTGAAATGATATTTGAATTCAGCATAAATAATACTTCTGGAATTTCATATCTTTATTCTTGGGAAAGAAAAAAGTTCATTTTTGTCGACTAGTGTAATTTAATGTAAACAAATCCTCAAGCAGGCTCTGGATTGGAATATAGGATCTCACCACAATAGCCCCCAGGCAACTCTACGAGGAGAGGGAGTTGCTGTGACTTGCCGTCTTGTGGAAGGGACGTAAAGAAGGTTCCCTCTCAGTGATGCATTCTGTGCTTCTGTGCTTCACACAAGATTTTTTGTGTCGAGATACGAGTATATTTAGTTTCTGCCGATATATTAGAATTCAAGATATACAATTTATAGGTCTAAACAGAAAAATATTTATATTTTGTTATCATGGCAACCATTTCTCCTATCTTTAAGAAGTACAAGAGTAAAGAGGCCTTCAGAAGAAGAGCATCTAAAAAATAATTGATTTTTGAATTTTAATCAAAATCATTGGAGCGAATTTTGAGAAAATGAAAAAAAAAAAAACTGAAAAAGTACATCAGTAACGTACTAGTACTCTTTGTAAAATTTTTAGAAGTTTCACTTCTTTAGTGTGTAATATGAATACAGAGTTGTATTTTTTTTTAGATTCTCCTCTCAGATTTTTTTTTTTTTTTTTCAGAGAGATCGAGACTCGCAATTAAGTTAAACACTTGTCTGTTTGTCTGTACTGGGAATAAATCGTTAACCGCAGAAGCGGTTTCCAATCCGAAGTCAGCGATAGATGTTTGTTTACACAACACAATTTACTACTGCCACGGGGATTTAACCAACGAATGTATTTTAAAACGCTCAAAAAGCCCTTTTCTCATTGATATAAAACAAACATGCAAGAAAAAAAAGTTTTACGAATTAAAAATGACGATTAACACGATGAAATTAATTAATCAGCCTCATATATGAGGTGAATTGATGACCTCCATCAATCAGGTTCTCTAATCGTTATCGCAGCTATCTTTTTACACGCAGTGGATGGAATCCCGATTTCCTTCTAATTCGTGTAAATTTGCCGGTCTCCAGGAAAAATCCCGATAACTGGTATAAAAACAATGCATTTCAGACCCCTCGGTAATTGGTATTATTTATATGCTCGAGGTCAGTTAATACGTTTCTTTACTGATGCACTTTTTCAGTTATTTTCGATTTTCTCAAAATTCGCTCCAACGATTTTGATTAAAATTCAAAAATCAATTATTTTTTAGATGCTCTTTAAAATGTATATTCTCATTTTACCATTGAAATCTTCTGAAGCACACTTCATAGGGGAGATAAGAGAAATGGTTGCCATGGTAACAAAATATAAATATTTTCCCATGTTTATAAATTGTTTATTTTGAATTCTAATATCGGCGGAAATTAAATATATCTCGATACAAAAAAATCCGGTGTGACAAGCACAGCACACAACTTTCGATTACCGAAGGTTAGAGAAAGTTGTGTCCTGTGCGACCAGTCACACCAGATTTTTTTAATCAATTTCATAATTCAACATTCATTGTATATTCGTATGTCGCCCCCCCCCTCCCCGCCCTCAAAGGCTAGTTACGCCGCTGACCGGTAGTGTGAATCCCCATCATCCAGGAAAAAAAAATTCTCGTTAGATTTTAGTCTGTTGTAGGTAAAAGACACGAAGTTTATAAGTTTCAAAATTATGTCTCTTTTTCTTCTGATTTGATTGACATTGTTGGGGCATGTATTTGAGCAATTTAATTTTGGGAACATCGCCTATCTTGTTCTTAGGACCACTTATTTCATTTATCTGTAATATAGAAAGATTTTTTATTTAGTTAAAAAAAAAAAAAAATGGTATACTTTGATCCATTGGCAAACATTCAAAAAAAGCGACCACTTGTTGATATCCCGTTGACAATAGGTCATTCGACGTACTGTCAATTGGGAAGTCTTGATATGCATTTTATATGATTATGTTTGTTATTTAAGGAATCCCAAATACTTGTATTATAATCTTTAAATTATCCCTCTTTAATATATGAATTATCAATAGGCCCTAGTCAAACCCAAGGGTTAAACCCTGGGCGTGCGGGATTTTTCAATAAATAAAAATAATTATTTAATGTAAACAAATCCTCAAGCAAGCCCTGGATTGGAATATAGGATCTCACCACAATAGGTCGTTTTGATAACTTACCTACCCCAACATCAAAATAGCCTCCCTATGGGGAAATACATGGTGTTTGTCCTTCAGCATTAAAATAGCTGAAGGACAAACACCATGTATTTCCCCATAGGGAGGCTATTTTAATGTTGGGGTAGGTAAGTTATCAAAACGACCCATAGCCCCCAGGCAACTAACTCTACGAGGAGAGGGAGTTGCTGTGACATCTCGTCTTGTGGAAGGGACGTAAAGAAGGTTCCCTCTCAGTGATGCATTCTTCGAAAGGAGTAGGCTCCAGGAAGCAGATGAAAGGCTTTATGTTAAAAGAAAATTCTTGATGTTTTTTCCTTTATTTGGATTACTTAAGTGTGGCAGACCATATAGCTAAAGCTTTGGTTTCGGTTAATTGATTTAACCATCTTCAAGGCCTGAAATGTTAAAAACAAAAACAGTCAATAATCATACACTTCTCATAGTCACAATTCTGTCATTTCGAGACCACACACAATTTTGTAAAAAACCTCACACCATTATATACAATTTTTTTTATATATGGAGCATTCCACGACAACTCGACCACTTTTGAACCCGACCATTTTTATTTTGGCTGAAACTATGTCATCTTTTTATACCCTATTGAAAACGTATCTGGGAAGTTTTTCAAATTTTTTTGACCCAGCCAAAAAAAAGTTATAGCATTTTTTTTCTTTTTTTTTTTTTAATTGAATTTTTTTTTTTCTTAGCTTATTTTTCCTGACGGTGCTCTTAAATTCTTCCAGGATTGACCGAGATTCTAGAAAGTTGAAGAAATATAATAATAATAATAATAATAATAGTTAGAGGTGATGAAAATCGAGAAAATTCCATTTATCCTGAAAAAATTAGAAATTAGTTGTGTATTCAACTACTGAAGAATTTGAAGCGTCAAGTAAAAGCTTAGAAATCCGATTTTCAAAAACTAAACCTATCCTCGGTACTCAAAAAGTGCATTCTGTTATGCCGGGTATAAATGATTGTCTTATTCTAAAAGATTATTCAAATTCTACTAAATCAAGAACATGAAAATTATTTAAACAATTGAAAAAATAAAGTTTTATTGTACTTTTTCGGCATCTAAGGCCATTTAAACCCCAATCCTATTTATTTCAAATGATTTGTAGTCAATTCAAATGAAATAAATTTTTCTCGCTTGGGACGGGAATCGACCACAACCTCTAGCTATTATAATTATTATTTTTCTTCAATTTTCTAGAACCTCGGTCATTCCTGAAAGAATTCAAGAGCACCGTCAGGATAAATAAGCTGGGAAAAAATTTTTTTTTCAATCCAAAAAAAAATTTTAAAAAAAGTGTCATTCATCCCGAAATTTTTGTTTTTTCCGAAAATGTCAAAAAAACGTTCAAGATGAATCTGTAAAATTTTGTCATATTTATTTCTAAAAAGTACATTTAAAGACAAAAATTAAAAAAAAAAACGTCCCGATAAGTTAATTTTTGTCAGTTTTACGGTTATTTAAAAAAAAAATCGATGTTTTTTGAAAATGCTATAACTTTTTTTTGGCTGGGTCGAAAAATCTGAAAAAATTCTCAGACACGTTTTCAATAGGGTACAAAAAGATGACAAAGTTTCAGTCAAATCAAAAATGGTCGGGTTCAAAAGTGGTCGAGTTGGCGTGGAATGCCCCATAAATATAAAAAATTGTATATAATGGTGTGAGGTTTTTTACAAAATTGTGTGTGGGCTCGAAATGACAGAATTGTGACTATGAGAAGTGTATGATTATTGACTGTTTTTGTTTTTAACATTTCAGGCCTTGAAGATGGTTAAATCAATTAACCGAAACCAAAGCTTTAGCTATATGGTCTGCCACACTTCAGTAATCCAAATAAAGGAAAAAACATCAAGTATTTTCTTTTAACATAAAGCCTTTCATCTGCTTCCTGAACAAGTAATCTCATGAATCAAGAGAACTTCATATAAATAAATCTTTGCATATATATATCCCGTATCTTAGAATATTTGGGGCTGCTACTAAATAACTAAAAAGACAAACATAATCATATGTAAAATATAGTCTACCAGGTATAAGGTGCCTTCCAAAGGGGCAGTTCGTCGGAAGGACCTATTGTCAACGTGATATCAACAAGTGGATGCTTTTTTTGAATGTTTGCCAATGGATCAATGTATGGGCATCATTTTTTTAACTAAATAAAAAATCTCCTTTCTATCCCCCTACCGCATTCACTGGAGGCCTGAAAGCAAAAGCCGGCAAGAACGGAGGAAATTCTGGTGGGTGGCCTTGAAAAACCAGCGTGTGGAACGTCGATAAATAAAGACAGAAATAGGCGAATTAATAGTTAACAATTATATAAAAGAAAAGTTAATTCCTCTTTTTCAGAGACATTTTAATTAAAGATTTTTGTTAATTTTCAACTGGTAACCGTTGGCTCTAGTTGAAACATTATGATTTAATAGGAGAATTAAATTCAGGTATGATACACAAGGTTTTTTTTGTTTCAATGATTTATTTATTTAACATTAACACTTTATACGTATTTCGACACCATATGTGTCATCATCGGAAGTGAATTACATACAGTCAGTGGCGCCGGAACGAATTTGAATCAGGGAGGGGCAAAAATTTTTTTTTTAGAAAATTAAAATAATTTAATATGTTCAAATAGTATAAAACAAAAACAAATATACTATAAAACTTTAAAAATTTTAAATAAAATCACAATTTTAACAAAATTAAAATTTTAAAAAATTTGGTAGTGATTTTATGAAAAATTTTTGGAAAAAAAATTTGGAAAAAAATGAATTTCTTACTCTTTTAATTTTTTTTTAATTTAGAAGATTTTATTTTTCAAAAGTAAAAATATATCATTTTTAAAAATAAATGAAATAAAAGAAGAAATTTTGCCCCCCCCTGCCCCCTCCTAGAGGATGCCAGGGGGGGGGGGGCAATGTACCCTTCCCCCCCCAGTTCCGGCGCCTATGCATACAGTAATGCATTCAGTATGTAATTCACTTCCGATGATGACACATATGGTGTCGAAATACGTATAAAGTGTTAATGTTAAATAAATAAATCATTGAAACAAAAAAAACTTTGTGTATCATACCTGAATTTAATTCTCCTATTAAAAGATTTTTGTCTTTATATTGGAGTCATTCCATTTCAATTCAACACAGTAAAGTGCAATTTTCAACCCGACCATCTCCGATTTTAATAAAATTTTCGTACGAAAATATTTTTAGCTCTGAAGATGGCCTAGACCAGAGGCCGAAACGTCAACCTGGAACGGCAATAATAAAAGAAATAATTTTGGCTGCCTATGTCTTGGATTTTTTTTTTGACTCCTTAAAAATTTGGTGTGTTCATTGCCCATAATGAGAGAATGAAAAATGCCAAATTATAGAATTGTAGCACAAATACAACAAAAGTAATGGCTGCCCAAAGTACGGAAAATTTCACTAACAGTACAGACAAAAACGGCTGTAACTCCGGTTCTAATAAAGATAGAACTGTGAAACAAGTAGTTTTGGAAAGAGAGGGAAACAAGCTTTCAAATGATGTGCAACATGGACATATTCAAACAATGTATGTAATAAAGATCTGTGATCTTGACCTTTAACCTTGAATATCTCGAAACAGCCCACCTTCAAAATTGATGACAAAAATATATTTGCTTCTTCATGTTACACTATACAACATAGTTTGATATCAACTTGGGATTAGAAGATAAAAATTAATATGTACAGTTATGTCATGCAATAAAGGAATACAAAGTATATGTAAACTGCAACGAAATTACATAAAATACTGAAAATACATGTTAACTGTTGAACAAATGGTATAATAACATTCTGAATAGACCAATAGCAAGCATTCTTATGTACCCAAAGAGAAGGGCAAGACCAGTAGGGTGAGACACGGGAAACGGACGTTTTTCTGGAATATTTTAATGCTAACCTATATTTTCATTCATCTGTCATTATAACGAAAGAAAGGATTTATGGCAAAAATCTGGTCGTTTAAATTAATTACAAAGTTATAGAAATTTTTTTTATTTATGAGTTCTGCCTATTCTAACCAAATGGTTGGTTCCCGATTTGTGCTGCACTCTTAAAAGAGTTGTTTCAAACTATAATTCTAAAAGTCTCCGCTAGAGTGCAGCACAAAACAGTTCTATTTTTTCTATTACATGCTGTGTCCTCCTAAATTATAAAGGTAATAATTCTGGGATAATAACTCGGAAAATGATTATATGCAAAATTTACTTAAAATTTTGAATATCAACTTTTATTTTCTCTTCTTTTTTAGCTGTCATTCTAGTATCTAGATCAGGGGTGATCAACATGCGGCCCGCGAAATTCATCACACAAACAAATATCGCACTAGTAAAATAACAATTTTGTCATTCGAACAGACTGTATCGTACATAAAAAAGGCTCTTAGTATTGTTTGGGATATATGTACAGTGAGGGTCAATATTAAGTCCCATCTATGCGTTTTCTACTTGTGATTATTTCATTGTTTTTATAAAAGAAAATGAAAATCTTTAATGGAAATTTTCTACGTTTGAACCATATATAATATTTTTTTAAAAAACAATGAAATAATCACAAGTAGAAAACGGATGGATGGGACTTAATATTGTCCCTTACTGTACAAGCATTTTATGTATATTAATACCGACCAATTGAGAACTCTACATTTGGCTCAATGCATTGGTATTTGAGTCGAGGGCGGATACAAGGGGGGGGGGGGGGGGTAAAGGGGGGTAATTACTCCCCCCCCCCGAGACTTGAGAAAAATTTATTTTTAGGGAAAAAAATTGTATTTTTAATATAAATTTTAAAAATACTTAAAAATTTGATTTGTATATATATTCTAGTAAACAACTACAGAATGCACCTTTACATCACGGATAATAAGAAAAAATTGTGCTGTGCGACAAGTTACACCAGACCCCCGAGAAACTCCCCTGGACCCGCCACTGATTTGAGTGCATACTCTCAAAAATGGACTGAGAAAGGCGATATTTAATTATAGCCGAAACTGTCCCCACTACTCTTGAGTTTCAATTCGTAGAGGCTACTTCCTGGCTGCCCGCTCCCTCTTCTATTGTTGAAATACAACAGCCACTTCACAAATAAATTGCCTGATCATCCGCTCCGGATTTTATTTTTTCATCCACCAGGCTGCCCCCTATCTTCATCACCATTAAAAAAAATGAATTTCGTTCCCAAATTGTCTTTTGAAACCAACTACTAAAGGTGGATTGTATAAAAGAAATTATTTATTCGCTAGGTGAGTAGTCATAATTATTATTACTCTTCTATAAACACGCAAAGACTCGATTAAAGATGCTAATTGGTGGGCGGCTCGACTCTAATGTCTCTTTCTATCACCGATTACTATATTATGCGTTTTTAAGTCCCATTAAACGCGCACAGTCCAATCTGTTTGGGTTTTAATATCTTTAGATCCGTGACTTCGAGGATATTTACATTTTGAAAGAGGTAAGAAAACAAGAAGGAAATGCAGCCAATGTAATTTCTTTATTGATTTTCAGCCCATCTCTGATGATGGTCCAAAGAAGTATTTTGTTGTTGTTAAGGATTAGCCGAGTCTTTTAGATAAGACAACGTTACTAGGAGCACCACGTAGAGGTTCCTTTCAAGCGCCCCAAAAAAATTATCTTCATCTTCTTTTAAAGCCCTTCGATCCAGTGAATAAATGGCCTTACTCTAGCAGCTTGTGGTCATTTAAAAAAAAATTTATTTTCCACTGTATCTTGAAAGTGGTAGAAAATAAAACAAATTCTAGGACATTCTTCGATCTACCAGTATTTTAATATTAGTAACTGATATCCAAATGATTTATAGAAAAGTTTCTTGAATGAGGTGGCGAATAGCTAAGCTGCAGATTAAGGAACTGGGATTAAGGGATGTTAGCTTGTTTGTGTTCGGGAAATCTCCTCATCGGGATTGATAGGTGCGAGATAATCTCACCCTCCAGGAACAGACACAAAGGAGTCAATTTCAATTCTTGAATGTTGGAATTTTTACGTTCTTTTCTTCTAAGTAATTCAACTTCAGCAACTTCAATTCTCGACTTGTTTCAATTTTATCACAGGAAATAATTTGCAAAATGTATGAGTGAGTGGCAAATATAATATAATTCTTTTCTGGACTGTTTTTTGCTTGAGGATCGAAATTGTCCATTTTCTGAGATTTCATTCATGTTTTCTATATTTTAGATCATCAAATTATCTGAAAAAAAATTTTTATTCTAACTAATAATATTCAATCGAAATTTTTTTAATGTATAATATATTAATGTTATATTAAAAAAATTACCTTTGAGCAATTACTTCTCTAATATCTACTAGGAAAAACATTCCATTACAGAATAAGAGCAAATTAAAATTTTGACTTCATTGCTTAAAGAACAAGGCAAATGAAAAGATTAGAATCGATGGACTGTGAAGTCAAATACAACTTTCTGCATCGCTGGCTTTTTATATATTTATTATATATATATAGAGATTATAAAGTCAGATGTAAAGTGACCACATCTTTCGTCCCTCTTTTGGATAAATATTATTATTTATGAAAATGAGTCGTACTAAAAAAAAAAAAATTTGAATTAGCCTTAATTCTAATCAGTTAATTATAAGAATTATGAATTAGTGTTCTAATTTATTCATGTTTACCTTTAATTTTCCAAAAAATATTGAAAATTTTCTCTCTTCTGTCACTCTTTCCCACTCACATAAACACTAAATAAAAAATAAACACCAAAAAATATATTTTCATTTACAACAAAAACGTATGTGGTAAATGAAAATAAAGTCCTAAAGGACAGCAAGGTTTTAAATACTTAATTATCCCTTGCTTGTCGAATACAAACTATATATATATATATTTGATGAATATATATATATTTTTAAACCGTAAACCGGGAGTCTGAGGAAATCATATCAGTGAGAATGAGTGTGATTTGGATTACGAGCAAACGAGTGCGGGGGCTAACGTGGAAGAGATCCTACCTAGCCTAACACAAAATATGAAGACAAGAGAGTATTTGTAACCCCGTCTCCACCATCAGATCGGTGGAGCCCTCGGGTTCCTAGCCTCAAGGATTGCAATTTTCACCCTCCAGGCTATTCCTGGAGAAACTGCACCCTTCCCTGACTCGCTTTACTCACAGAGCCACCTCAAACCCACACTCAAAGATACAAAAACATCAGACTCGCGTCAACAAAAGACGTCTTTTCGCAAAACACAAGAACACTTGAAACCTGGGCTTCGATCTTTCAATCTGACCGCATCTCTTTATGAACCGTTCATGGAATAAATCAACGAGAATATCTTTCATTTTAACTCTCCGCATGGATCCTAAATTAAAAGAACAAATCAAGGCATCCTAACAAAACGAACTAGCGAAAAAGGCACCTGAAACTAATAGCAACAACAACATCAACGACGACGAAGAATATCCAACAAAAGTCTAAAATGAAAGTATTCTCGTTAATTTCTCCACTATTGGAATCACGAAAAGTAGCTACAGGTTCAAAAAAAAATCCCTCTCGTTGGCTCGTTGGCATGGTGCACCCTCCACCCCTCTATATTTAAATCTTTAAACTACATTTAAGGTGTGAAAATAAATTTTCTAAATTAAAAATATCAAAAAGTGAATACAATTAAATTTGTATTCGTTTAAGCAATCACACCTTAATTTAACTGAAAAAAAGAACATCCTAAAAAGCTAATCTAATCTACCCCCTTCGATATTCTTGCACCATGCGTAATATACCTTTGTTCTGTTGACCCACAGGAATCTGTAACAAAAAAGAAAAAAATGAAATTAGAATCAGATCATTTATATATTTTTGGATTTGTGTGTGTCTAGAGAATAAAATATTTACCTCCTGAGGGGTTGACGGTCGCTCGAAGCTCCTTGCCTGGCCTCGAAGAGCTGATCCATCGAAGGTCTCTGCACTCGTAGAGCTGATCCAGTTGATTGGACTAGTTGAACACTGAACACTGAGCACTGAACATTGAACACAACCGCACTGGAGAAACGCAAACCTGCAAAAGAGAAATTGTTTAAGAATCCATTTCTTAGAGGTCTAGCAATCTAGTGAAAATAATTTTCCATTGGGAAATTACGAATGAAGTATAAAGGGATTTATTTACACCGGCTTTTCCCTGTGTATGGCCCTGCCTATATTCGATATTAGACTGGGGCGTTTATAAGGCCTAAGAAGGCCCGGGCCCCTCCGAAATTTTTCAAATCTATATATGAGTCGTCCATTTCCAAAAGTGTCTAGTTGCATCGGGAACAAATTTTCAGGAAACGAGAAAAATCTGTATTTTATTAAACTCAAGAGTTAATTTATGACTGTTATGTTTATAAAATCTGTAAATAAATTAAGAACACAATTTCTTAGGTCTTAGGTCGGTATCATTTTCTATATAGCAGTAATAAACTCTTTTAATATTCAACTAGGCACTTTTGGAAAGTTTTTTGTAATTAGCAAGTTTTGGAATTGGACCTTTTGCAATTAGCTAGTTTTGGCACTGTAAATGCAATGGTCAGGGCCGCAGCAAGGGGGGCCGAGGGGGCGACGGCCCCGGGCGCAATAAAGAAAGGGGCGCTGGCGTTTAAATTTTTACAAAAAAAATAGTGTATTATTCATAATTTAGTGAAGACAAAAAATAACAAAATTATCTAAAAAAAATATTAAATATTTTTCTTTTTTGTTATGGCAACAGCGCCCACTCTAGGGGGGGGGCGGGGGGTTGGAATCGGGGTGCTGCAACCCGTGAGCATAAATATATACTCAATTCGGACCACTGTGTTGAGGGGCCTCCGATTGGGAAGTGAAGTGTATAAACCGATCGTTATTAAGGTGTATACTTACATGTTTTGATGTACGTTTTAAGACTTTATTTTCTATCTAGGGCGTGTTCTTTGGGGTCAAAAAATATTTCCGTTCCAACTCTAAAGGCGGCCATACACGGCAGGTCCATTTAGGCCGAGCCAATTTGTGCGAGTCCATTTTTCGACCGATCCAAAATAGGGGGGTCATACACGGCCGAGCCAAGCAGGCCCGTTTGAAATTTGACATTTAAGAGTAAATAAAGGTTAGTCTCTTAGTAAATTGTCAAATCGGTGCCTAATACAACAAAATAAAAATGCCAAAAAAAATATATATATTTTTTATAAGGAAGATACAACAAGAAAAAACAAATAGAATTTATTAAATGATTTTGTTTAATAAGACAAAAAAATTGTTTAAAAATATCAGAAAATATGTCACCATATAAACAATAAATAAAAAATGTTTATTTAAATCCTTTATAGAAGGAAAAACAACCTTTTGTAGCTCGTTACATCTGTGCCTTTTTTGAAATAGAATTTCGTTTAATACAACAAAATGAAAAATTGCATAAAAATATCCCAATATAATGTCATCTTTCATATCATAAATAATTTAAATAATTTTTAAAAATTGAAAATTTTTATTTAAATCTTAGACACAAGTGAAGAAACGGTTACAAATTAAATGTAGGACATTTTGTGGGTCATTGAATCAAAATGCAAAATTGCCCCGAAAAATGCGGGATGAATGGTTACCATTGATCATTTGAACTTCCCCCAACAAATGACATGTCACTCATAATTATCTTAATTTTAGTACTTTTTCAAAATTTTATTAAAAAAAAATGATTTAAAAAATATTTAAATAATTATCCTAATTAAAATCTCTTCAGAAAATTTAAAAAAAATATCAAAAGGATCTAAAAAAAATAAATATGAATCTGGCAACGCTGCACAAGTTTTGGCTTGGCTCGGTGAACTGCCATACACGGCGAGGACAAATCCAAGGCTCGTGGACTTGGCTCTGTGGATTTTGGCTCGGATGGAAATCCAACAGAGCCAACCAACGGTCGCCGAGCCAACTCGGTTTCCCCATACACGGCGAGTTTTGGATCGGTGCCGGGCCAATTTGGATTTTGGACCTGCCGTGTATGGCCGCCTTAAAAGAAAAAGGAATAAATTTTGTTAATTAAATGAGTTTTTTTTTTTTAATCGTTTAAGTTTATTGTAATATTATACTTACGAAATAATCTAGTTGATAAAGTACCGTGAATAATCCCCATTTAATTCTAAAATGAGCCCGGGAGCCGTGGCTCAGTGGGAAGACATTAGCTTCTCGCACCGGAGTCCCGGTTCGCTTCCCATCCCAGCGAGAAAAATTTATTTCATTTGATTTGACTACAAATCATTTGAAATAAATAGGGATGGGGTCTAAATGGCCTTAGATGCCGAGAAGGACCTTAAAAAAAAAAAAAAAAAAAAAAAAAAAATTCTAAAATGAAGTTCCTCTCTCCTTTCTTAAGACAACGCGAAATGCAAGGACTCTCCGGAAGGAATATAAGAAGGAAAAAGGATAAAGAAGGAATAGATAGGGACATGGTCCCCCATTAAGGAGAGGCCAGGGCAGGATTCGCCTTCCTGAAGTAGGTCTGCCTTCTATAGGGATCATTGATGGGTTCCTACACGCTACCCAGCATTCAAGTCATGATTATAAGATAAATCTGACGATTGACGGAATTTGTAATATTAAAGTCAATTATATTTCCTTTGAATTGGTGAAAGAACTGAAATAAAAAAAAAATAAAAATTAATATTAAAACAGTGCTTTATAATTTTATAATAGATTGAAGGTAATTATTTCATATTTTAAATACCTATGAAAGTTATTTGGGTCGGTTAAACAATAAAGGTTGTTTTTTTGTAACAGGCCTCCACATCTCCCCCTTATAGCCTGCCGAACCTCCCTCAGGACATAAATACTGTAAATTGCAAGATGTTTTAATCGATGAGACGTTTGCATCTTGACTTGAATGTTGATCGATCTGGAAATAAAAAGAATCGAATAAATACGTTTTTAATAAAAATATAATTTAATAAATAAAATCAATTATATGAACTTACCAAATAAGCATCGAAAATTATTTTTTCGTCATTTTATCTCTTCTTCTTCAGAGTTGTATTCCTCTTTTCAGAGGAGTCGTGATCCTCATTTCTTCCGTGCTCTCACAGCACCAGTTCTTGCGACTGTAGCCAGCGAGATCTGCTCCTGGCCATCGTTGTAGCAGCATGAAGTGTTTTGCCTAGTTGGGTCTTTATTTGATCCGCCCATCTTGCCTGTGATCTGCCTCTTCTTCTTCGTCATTTTATAGATAGATTCAATTTTGGTTGGCAAGGTCACTATATATTTTCAATAATTTTTCCAGTCAAAAAAATATTCATCTCTAAAAAAAAAAGAAAAAAATCATTAGAAATTTATTTTATTAAAGTGTAAAGCTGTTTTCAAATAGCCTTGTAGACTAACTAATATTACGTACGAAAGAATCCAGTTGGTTATGCCCTGAAGACCTCGACGATCTCAGGCCCCACTCCCACCCTAACCATCTAAAACAAAAGAAAAATTAAATGATTAGTTTATATCATTGATTTTTTATGAAAAATATTGAGGATTTCATTAACTTACCCTGTAGACTGCTTCTTTCGGCTCAACGAGGGCTTCCCTAAAAACTAACCTAATCCCACACTATCTATGACCGTGGCGGCCATCTAAATCTAAAATGAAGATCCTCCTCTTCTTTCTTGAGGCACACGCGAACGCGAGCACTCCCGGAAGGCAGGTAAGCCTTCAATCAGTAAAAACGAAACGGAAAGAACGCCCACAAACCCAAGGAAATAAAAAAGAAAAGAAAGAGACAGCTACATACTCAACTCACAGATCAATTAATCTCTGCCCACCTGCCTGATATCATTTACTAGCGAGCTAAAAAGAAGCAGAGGTAATTGATCTGATATTCATTCACGAGTTAGGAAGGAAGCCCGGCCGATACAATACTGAAGATCCCCCTTGATTGCTCATCTCAGAAACAGAATGTCGTTGTTCAAGATGCATGCTGAAAAAAAAGAACCCTAAAAGCTAACAACATCCTATACGAACTCCTAACATCTTGAACATTAACTCACTCTGTCCTGAAACAACCAAGGCCCAGAACTCAGCACTGACGGACAAAGAGCCTCGGAGAAAGAGAAAAACACTCTTTCCCTCAAATGCGCGAAAGAGAAGAAGCACACGATAGAGGAATTCTCCGAGTCCCCTTGGGCATTGGCCAAAGGCGAATTGAATCCTCACTGGGAGCCCTACCTAACTAAAGGGGAACAAGAACAACAACACCCTATGCCAGTATTGAGGAATCAACTCGCAATTGAACAACATCCAAGAGAACGTCAAAGAACTCCGACACAGAAAGCCTAACCCCCAAAAATATAATGCGTACCAATGCGTGAGCGTAGAGATTTTCTAATTGTTTAGCGCCCTCTATATAGAACCTATCTATTTCTAAATAATCTAATAAGTATTGCGTGTATTCTTAAACATTAATATTAAGATAGTAAACATAGAAATAGAGGCCCTATTTAATATTACCCCATACACGCAAAACTTAACTCCTAATAGCACCTAATAATAGCTAAAATAATAATACATGCACACTTGAATTGTCTCTTATGATGATGTTGATATCCATCGTTGGCTAATGAATGAACGAGAATACTGTGCATTATCCACCTTTTACCTTTTGCACTCTGACCATTCATCCATTCATTAACTTGAGTGTTCCTGATGAAATCTTCATTGGGTAGTGAAAAATAAAAACATACTCTAATAATCTTTAAAAGATCCGAATGAAATGTTAAATCTATGATATCAAATGAATTTAGAAAAGATTTTTAAATAAAAAAAAAAAATTAAATGAATTTTGAAAAAAAAAAATTTAATTTTTGGGACTCTGAAATGGGAGAATTAAATGTATTAATAACATCCTATCCATGAACCTATGTCAAAATTTCTAAAAATATTTAGGCCGAATTGAGAATTAAAATAAATTTTGAAAATCCTAAATCTATCTCACTCTACGCTCACGGAAATGTTCATACAGACTTTAAATGTAGCTGCTGTACTCGATGAGCTGTAGTGGCTGCCTTGGTGAGATCTCCCTGCATGTACACCCCGCTGGCGATGTCCATCTGGAAGTTGCTCTGGAGAATGATGTCAATTCTCGAAGACGATTAGTCGACTGCTAAAACACAAAGAAAAAATATAAATTAATTGTATATTTATTTTATTTGCTTCTAAGTCTAACTCAATTGATTTGAGATCTCAATGTGTGTGTGTTTTTTTTTTTTTTGATTGAGTTAATAATATATTGTATCTTGTATTATTTAACGTTTAATTAAATATATTTAGGTTATTAATTCTAGTCCCTTATTCCCACATTCTCTCTTATTTGATATTAAATCCAAAACAAATTTCCAAATAGTTTTTACTTCATTTTGGGATCTTTTCTCCATTTAATTCAAAATTTGTATTAATAGAACTCGCATTAATTTTACTTTTTTTAATTAAAAAGAATTGTTGCGAGTGCAGCGGTAAAGGATAGTTTGGGAAAATAAGTAAACGAATTGGGTCAATAAAAATATAACGTGTTTATTTAGTTTAATATTACAACAATTACATTTTCATTATTACATTGCATATAGTATACATATATATAATTTCTTTGATCTCAATCACTCCAACACTTCCACTATTTCGAGATGAATGATGATCTCTTCATTCTTCTCGAAATCCAAGTCCAATTAACTCACATATTTTCTTATGTTTATTGAATTCTATTCCTTTAGTTAAAATATCTGCAAGTTGATCGTTTGTTGAAATAGATTCAATGGAAATCCTTTTGTTTTTCTACTAATTCTCTTTTACATAATGATGTTTAACATCTATATGTTTTGTTCTGGCGTGAAGGACTGCATTTTTGCTTAAATCTATTGCTCCTTTGTTGTCGCAGAATAATTTTACAGGATGTCTTTCTTCCAAAACTCCTATTTCTTTCAAGAGATCGTTCCAAAAAAATTGCTTCTTGTGCTGCATTGGTTAGTGACATGTATTCTGCCTCAGTCGTTGACAAGGCTACAGTTGGTTGTTTTTCGAGCTCCAACTTATTGCACTTCCTGACATCTTGAAAACATATCCTGTGATTGACTTTCTGTCATTTTCATCAGAAGCCCAGTCTGCATCACAAAATCCACTTATTTCAATTTTGCCAGTTCGCTTGTAAGTGATTCCAAAATTAATGCTACCTTTTATATATCTTAAGATTCTTTTCACAGCATACCAATGTA